>JAPMOR010124864.1:171626-196992 GCA_026543865.1 Argiope aurantia
TCCAGTGATTTTTCGAAAAAGGGTATTTTACGGTTATATTCCAGATCAGAATTTCTAAATCTAAATTTTCCAGAGCTTTTTCGAAAAAGAATATTTTACGGTTATATTCCACATCAAAATATCTAAATATGAATGTTCTAGTGATTTTTCGGAAAAGAGTATTTTACGGTTATATTGCAAATCAGAATCTCTAACTATGATTTTTTTGGAGGGGGGGGTGCATTGAGTCCACGAAAATTTACACAGGGACTTATTTCAGAATTTTTGAGATTTGTCGACTACAAGAGATAATAAAATAATTTTAGCTTAAACTAATGTTTCATATATATATGTTTCGATTCCTTTAAATTAGCATGTATTAAATTTTTACATATTTTTTTTAAATATTGTTATTGGCAATTTTAATTTTTTTATTAAACAAACCCCATTATCAGTTTTTGTTGTTTTCTTTCTCTTGAAAAATTGGGGGGAAATGAAACAAATTAAAGAAATTGAATTAGAGATCAATGTTATTTTCTGCTTTTTATTCATCTTAAACTATGTTACTACATTTGAGATGATTTTTTTTTTGAAAACTGCTCTAAAATAGTTATATTTTGAATTTTTACATAAAAAAAAATAAATAAAAACCATTTATGAAGCACAAATGTACCAGTACCAGTTCTAAAGCATTTGTTTAAAATTTCAAAAAGGGCTTTTTCGACTAAAAAGTGACATAAAAAGCAAGAATCTTTTTGTTGGGAGGTTTATTAAATAATCTGCTTAAAATTTTACAGATAAGTTAAGAAATATTTTACCTAGTTTTCGAATTAAGAACTAAGCTGTATTTCTATCTACTCTTTGAGTATTGGGGTTAAATTGAAAAATAACAACATTTTCCAGTTTCTTTCGCATTGTGAAGCATCAAAACAACTATAGAATTTTTTTTAAAATAACAAAACCTCTAAAAAAATAAGTAATATTTTTAAATAAACAGATTATTTATTTTCTAGTTTAGGAACTACAGAACAAATTGAGAAATTATTATACCAAATTTGACCAAAGAAAATATGAATTAGATTTAATTTATGAGTTTTTTTGTAAGAAAATTCTACCAAAGATTAGAATTTGAGAAAATAGCATTAAAACATATATAAAAGCGGATACAAAAAATCAGAGTAACTTCCGAAAAAATGGACTTTGAAATAAAATTCAGATGGTTTTATAAAGAAAACTATTCAAACATTAAAAATACTAAATTTTAAGAAAATCAATATTTTTACAAAATAAATAAATAAATAAAAATCGTAATCGTTTAAGAATTATTATATTTGATCTTGCCATTAAATTTTATGGCCTTTTTGTTTTAGCACTAGTTCAAATATCAGCCCTTTAAGGCAATGCAAATCGGTTTAATTTTCAATCATTTGTAAACATAAATGTAATTTTCACTGTAAACTTCTTCGTAGAATAACCGTAATTCAGTTCTAACATTTTCCTCAACCATTATTCGTCATTCATTAACCTATCATATTATATTGTTTAATTGTCATGATATGATAAAATTTAGAAACTACTTTAAAAGCGAATAATTAAAGTAATTCAAAAGTGTCAAAGATGTTATCTGGTAATTGAATTTTACTGTAAAGACTGTATATATGTAGTATTCAAGAAATACTAAATTAATTAATTTTCTAATTTTTATCTCAAACTAGCCCATGTTAACTTCTTTTTAAAAATATACTTTTATTTTCTGATATAATTTCCATTTTTTTGTTTGATTCACTTTCTAATTACCACATTTTCTAACAAGTGAATTAGAAAACTGATGATTACTGCATTTCCTCATGCTCGGAGCGAAGGGATACTCACACATACCTTTCAAAAATACTTAAGATTCCCTTGCCAAAGTCGACGCTTTTCAAATAAATTCCTGTCAGAATCTCATAGTAAAATTACTGATGGGAAAAATTTCTCTCTTTTTTGTTCTGGCGTCGCGATGTAGATAAGCATATTTCCCTTATCTCTTCTTCCCTGTACCTATTATGCCTCTCGTGCAAAGTAAATGGATTTCCAATTAAAGTTAATTCTATAAACGAAAAAAAATACACCTTTCCAATATCTTTTTTACCTTTTTTAAAAATTACCTAAAATAAGATAGTGAGTGAAGTCTTAACTTATGATATGCAAAATATAGTATTCATTCTAAAATTAACTGCTTAGGAAATTTATTGAATTATTCCTCGCATAAATTCATTAATGATTTTTATTTTAAAATATGAAAACTTTTGAAAAAGCAAATTTCATTTTTATGTTTTTATAACTACGAAGTTCTTACCATGTACTATTTAGATTTAAGACTCATAGATTTAAAAAAAAGGAAAACTTTGAGATATTTATTCGAATTTGGTTGAAGAACCAAAGTCATTCCTCTTTCAAATTTGCAATGTATCAAGAAAAGTGTGAATGCAGTATACAAAACAAAATAATAACTATATAAAAGCGTGTCATCTTAAAAATACATCACTACACAATGTATAAATGATTTTATATAACTTCATAACGAAAAAAGTTATCATGACTTGATCACTCCTTTGATCATAACAAATGAATATAAGAGCATATTCCCTTATGGTGGACAAATCATGTATAGACATACATATAGATAGGAGTGCAACCCACCAAATTTTCCATAAATTCATTTACAACTTATTTTTCATGTGAACACCTAAGCAGGTGGTACCAAAACCTCAGCAGAGAAACTAATAGAAGATAATGAATGACAGATGATACCAATCGGACAATAATTAGGTAATGAAATTTCTGTCCATGTCATTACTTATTGCTGTCTACTTACTCAAATGTGCAAATATCATTAAGAATCGAGCCTGTACCTCGGGAAAAAAAGCGTTGGTGCATAAAGAAAAATGCGCTACATTCATACGATGTTAGGTGTAAACAGTAGAACCACCTCCCCAACTCCTCATCACTATGCTCGCACACAACAAAAATCATCATCATTTGAATCCACTCAGACTATTTATCCACCACGCACGAATAGCATGGGTACCAACCGTCCACGCCAGAAGATAATCAGACTTCAGCTTCTTCTTCAATCTAAAGGGCAATTAACACGATATGCTTGTCACCCCTAATGGTAGCTGAGGTAAAAGCAAAACTAATAAGTTTTCAGCAAGTAGGAAAAAAGAACATGAAAAAGACAAAGATAAAAAAAAGTCATATAACTTTGAGGAATAGGAATATCACCTTGTGCCATAAAAATGTCATTAACCAATCCTAAAGTTTGATGGATGAACCCGGGGGAATTTTAACGATGACAAGATCTTCTTTCCCCCCCCAACAAGAGGAACTAAATTTTCTCCGCCCCTTGTCGTGGAAATCGTAGGTAATTGAGCCTTCGATGTGAGTTGCGTGTTTAATATTCATTTGTGGGTAGGATTCGAAGTGAATGGGAAGGGAAGGATTGTCATGGAAGGAGATGAGAGGGTCGATTTTGAGAAGATCATTCGGATTTATTTTATTCTTTCTTTCCAATAAATGCTTGCGTTTCTTTCCAAGGCCTTGGATGGATTCATTGAAGAAAAAGTGTCATGCAATTCGGAAATCATTTGAAACTGTTGATATCTTTGAGTCAGAAATTAAGAGCACTCAACCAGACATTGTTTCTTAAAAATATATTTTGTTGTGTTATCATATAATTAGCGTCATTCAAGGCGATTAAAGTTTTATTCGATGCAATTAAAGTTTCAATCAATTCAATTTTTTAAAAAGAGAAGCAATTAAAATGTTACATTTTTTTTATAAATTCTCAACGATATTTTTTTAAAAAAAATTCTATCTGTCGGTTTGATTGATTAATAATGCAAATGTTTCTTTTATGGATTTATAAGAATTTAATATAATTTAATTAAGTAACATGACTATTTTTAATGTTGTTGGCGCTATTTGTATATTATTTCAGTAAAACAAGTCCCATCTGTTCATTTTGCTAAAGGAGCAATGTCAAATATATATCAATAATATTGCATAGTTTAATTTTCTGTATTAATTTTCAGAATAGCTTAACAATACATAAAACTATTCATAAACTAAAAATTCTGTTTATTTTTATTTTTTTGTTATAAGGCTTCTAATTAAAGTACTGCTTATATTATATATTTTTTAATTAAATAGACTAATATAGTTTCAACTCATTTCTGTGATTTAAGTTGTACACAATATTTATTTAACTTTTGTCATAAAAAAGCTATTTTATTTTAAAAAAAAAAACCATTTATAAAACTTTCCGATAAAACTATGTATAAATATGTCAAATTGTTTGGTGGACATTTTCACTAGGCATAATCTCCTGCTTTGTGTTGTAAGCAAACACTACAATATATCTGACATACGCTCTATAATATCTGAGATTACCGAGCAATAAACGTCTATGAAGAAATTTAATGATCGATCAACGTTTTATTATGACATCATTTAAAAATGTTGGTTTAAAAAAAACTGTTTCAATTTACTCTCGAAGCAGCTGAACCATTCATCTTCAGCCAAATCACAAAAACTATAGTCAAAGGGAATAAAATATTTAGCAGGTTGTTAATTTCATAAATAAAGGGACAAACCTATGTTTTCAAAATTATAAAGGTTTTTTTTTTTTTTTTTTCAATTCTAGTTTAGGGATGGGAGTATTTGTCTGAAAAGAAAGGATTAAATAGTTCAGATATGAATAGATCCGATAACGATGATAACAACTGCATTGTATATATAATATATACTCATTCATCTTACAAAATCAAATTTTATAAACTTTTATTTTCTTTCATTTTAATATGCCATGGGAAAGACTGAAAAGTGAAATGCCTCCCCCCCCCAAATGATAATATATATTTTTTTATTTTCTTAAATTTATTTTTATTTTTATATATTTGTTAAGCGCGAAGCGAAATTTTGAAACACTTCATATTATTTTTTCTAAAAATTACTGTCATGAGTTTATTTTTTAAATGTTATAAATTTGAGCTTTAAAACTTGCCTGCAATTAAACTTAGAAATCATGGTGGCTTGGTATTAAAGTTTCGACTTCGGACATAGAGGGCCTTTGACTAGAATCTGATTTCACCAAAAACTCTACCTGACAAATCGGACTAAGGCTCATTAAAGCTGCTATCAAGGATTAAATATTCTTACACTGGTATGAGAAGGAAACTCGAAGGAATGCCGGCTCAAATCTTATCCATCTAACTATTTTGTCATGAGTTATGAATATATCATGTGTGTGGGTCTAGGACTCATTAAAGTTGACGCCAATGGTGAAAGCATCCTTCCACAAGTGTTGAACGAAAATTTGAAATTTGACTTCTATTTATTCTATCTAACAATGACATCGTGAGGTAGGAGTCTGTTGTGCATAGTACTTAACATAATTGATCAAAATATTCTTAACTGAGGAATAATAATTTGGAGGAGTATTGGTTCAGTCATAATCTATTTAACTATGCACCGTGATGAATTACCCATATATCATTGATCTGCAGCTCCTTTCAAACTGACATCGAGAATCAAAATGTTACATTCGGTAAGAATGAAAACTGCCGGCGTCCTGGCATAAGGGTAAGGGTCTTCCCCGTGATCTGGGCTTCCTGGGTTCGTGTCCTGGTTCGGGCAAGGTTGTTCTTCCTCTGCTCGATGTGTGAATGTGCCCTCCTGTAAAAAAAGTTGTGCAAGCGAATGAGTGATACGAGCGTGGCAACGTCGTACTTTTGGCCCTAGTTGGCTCTACTAAAACAAGAGACGCCCTCTCCCCCATCGGCTTAAAATCGCTGTTTTCGTAACAGCGGGCTTGTCGATGGCGAGTGACATAAGAAACAACATAACAGAATGAAAATTTGGTGAAATGCTGATTAAGGTCTTGTTCATCTATCTATCCATAGTTTATCTATCAGATACCATATGACATGAATCTACAGTGTATATCGTCTTGGGCGCATTAAAGCTGACATCAAGAATCAATATGTCCAACCTATAATATGTTATGAAAACTTGAAGAAGAGTGATGGTTCAGATCCCACCTATTTGACTATAGTACAAAATCCTAAAAATTTCCACCCCGAATTAACCATGATTTTATATCAAAACGGCACGTTAATAAAATAAAGTCACTAATTTCCATAATGTTTTAAAAATTATAAATTGTACTCTCAAAATACACTTTTCGGTTAATATGAACGTCTTTTCTACTATATCTTTTAAGCATAAAGAGTCTAATGATTTTATTCATTTAAAATCTACATTCATTTCTGAGATGGTACCGCTTCTGGGAAATTGTAGTATCTTATACAATTACACCACACTAATGACACTGATAAAAAGAAATCGAAGTTATTATAATTATTATCAGTGTAATCCCGAGCGCAAATATGTGAAAAGAATGGATAATAAGGCAGGCATAAATAAATAGCCAATTGTTTGGATCCTTTATTAAATGCTACTTTGCAATTACTAAACGAACACTCCCAAATCATTACCTATGCATTGAGAGAGAGAAACAGAAGTTATATTTATTAAGTTAGGTATCCAAAGTGCTACAAAAATAAGATAAAAGCATCTTTTTATAACAGGGTTGAGGTGGAATCTTCGCTACGTTGACTGGCAGAAAAAGTTTCTAATTATAATGAGGTGCTCCCGTGAGGTCTCCTGTGTAATTGAAAAAAGCACACTCATTTGATAAGCATCAAAACGTGGAAGAAATAAATGCTACTTGCAGAAGAGAATTTGAAATAAAAATCAAAAATGATTTTGAAAAACTGATGGAATATGTTTTTGTCAATTCTTTTTAGTGAAATGAAAGACGGATGTGTGTTTTTAACATTGGTAAGACTGGTTTAAAAATATGAAGATAATTATACAGTTCAAGGTCAATGCTTCCCAAGAATCTTTTCAATTAATGAACGTTTGAAGAATACGATGGATATTATTAATTTCTTTAACAAATGTGATTACTGTGCAAGAATTAATATTCAGTGAGAAAATCAATTATTTTTACATTTCTTGGCATCCAAAATGTGTGCCTTATCGAATAAAATGTATACAAAAAAATGTATTGTAATTCTCAAAAAATCCAACACTAAATTTTTAATGTACCTTCATGTTTTAGGCAATAAATAAAATAAAAATAAAATCATGGCTTTTCTCAGTCTGATAATACGATAAACTCAACAATACAGCAAACTTAAAAGATTAAGTTTGGTATACGGTTTATTATTAGAACTAGAAGATGTGCTTATCTAAACGAGCTGTTATCACGTCAATAATATCTCAGATCTGATTAAATGTCATATGATTTTGCTTTATCTCCCATCTTGCAATTCTCTCTTTTATGGGCTCTATGCATAATGTTCTGTGTTTTAAAAAAATTATTAAAATCGAATTGAAATAAATAGTGGTCTTCTAATAACAACAACAACAAGAAAACGCATTCTTAAATGTAAAATAAAAAGAAAAATATTCTGAAAGAAAATATTAGCAATAACTTCTAATTGGCTTTGAAGTGAAAATATGAGAAATCAACATAGAACTGCTGATCTCAGCTCAATTATCCTTTGTTATAATTCAGTGTGAAAAACGTAGACAGAATCAGAAGTTTGCAATTTTATAAATAATTTTTATTCTTGTTTATAGTTTATTCGCATGTGCATAAATTTGTCTGTTCGATTGATTTTGTTCTTTTTAATATGTTGATTGAAACCAAAATGTGACACAAAACTGCACCTGTAGTCACAAAATTCCATACCAAATTTGATATACAGAGTGGTTATAATTAAACTTCCCCTATAAACAGCATCCTACAACGCAAACGGGTGAACGGATTGCACCGAAATTTGGTATATAGATTATACACTAGATGCGCTCACGGAATTTTGAAAAGAAGTTTTAGTTCCAAACTGTCCACCAGAGGGCGCCTTTCCCGGGAAAACATTGAATTTAACACAATAAACGACCAAAACGGAATACAGAAACAATATTAACATTTATTGACTAGTTTCTGATCACCTTGTCATTGAATCACATTAAATGAAGGTAAGGAAAAAATAACAGTTAGCTGTTTAAGGGGGGGGGGGGGAATTTACAGAAGCAAGAACAAGTTAGGATGAAACTACAAGAGAGGAGAAGTTGTTAATCATGCCCAGGACAATGTAGGAAAAGGTCCCCCATGTGACTAACCTCATTCATCTGTAAAATTTCAAGTCCATGGACAGTGTGTTCAACAGCAGATCGTAACTGATCAGTTGTGATGCTTCGCATATGAAGCGATATGGAATTCTTTAAATCATTCAACGCCGCAACAAGATAACGTAATCATTACAGCCGGAAATATCGACATAAAACATGGCAACAACTGCAAACGTTTCTCACCCTAACCTGTTTTGCATAAAGTTTCCTCTTCTTCACAAGCATGCAAATCTCGACACTTTTTACCTACAAATGATAGCTTTTCAAGGTTTTATATTTATTACTCATAATTCTCGTTCCGGATAGTTAATATTGTTTCTGTACTCCGTCTTGATTGTTTATTGTTTTAAATTTAATGTTTTTCCGGAAATTGCGCCCTCTAGTGGACATTTTGGATTTTTTTTTTTTTTCGAAATTCAGTGTACAGTCTATATATAATTTAGTTGCAATCCGTTCACTCGTTTGCGTTGTAGGATGCTGCTTATAGGGGAAGTTTGATTATAACCACCCTGTATTTAAGTCATTGCGTTTTTAAATTATCGTGTTTACATGCTTCTAAAAGTGTAGAAGCACAAACAGTCAACCCCTTGTTGGATTTCGCTCAAAATTTGACAAGAGTTTAAACAATAGATGTTAAATCTGTGTAACTTATTTTCGAACAGCCGAGATTTCTCTGAACAGATTTTACACAAAATCCGATAGAAATCTGAAAATTTGGTGTGTAGGTTAAAGCGTTTTTGAGTTATCTTTGTTCCAAATAGACATATGGATATTTTCTAGAAATATGTTTATCGAACTCAGGGAGGTCTAAAACGTTGAGATTCATGAAAATTTCGAATTCGAATTTTTTGTCGATTACTATACTTTTTCTACACTACATGTACGAGAAATTAAAATAAAAGGATATACTAAATTTTAAAAAAAGTTTTTATAGCTACAATTTTAGCTCAATTCTAATTAAAGAATATCACAACATGCACGGCTTTCAAGAATAAAAGTGATGCTTCTTGTTAGTAAGCATTTTTCCAGACTTCTATTTCGCACGAACTTACCTGTAAAAATTGGCTATTGCAATGTGTTTACCCATAAAAATGGCCCGAATTGCGATGTAATGAAATTTAATTTTGAAACATGGATGCCAATTCACAAAAATGCGCAGTAGAGATTTTATTGCACATATTTCGAGAGTTAAATTCTTTTTATTTCTCTTTTTACTTTCGAAACCGAATGTATCTTAGAAAGAACATCAATAGCCTGAAATATGATTTGATTATGTTGTAATAATCAAACTTCTTGCTTTTTATCTAAATTTTAAAAGCACACGGTGGTCATTTGAAAGTCTCTGTTACAAAAATTAGTGAACGGAATGAAGCCAAATTTCGAAGGAAAAAAAAAGGGGGGGGGAGATTTGGATAGGATATATTTATTACATAACGGAAGTATTCTATATGGTCCAAGAAATCTGATTGTTGATTAATAAGGGATTACTTTCTTAATTTTCTTATCGTACGTCATTCATATCCGTAAGTGCAATTTCTTTTTTATCTCACAGTAATGAAATACTAAGGGATTTATTTTCTGTACATGTTGTAATTTTTATTCTGTGTGTATATTGTAATTGCGCATATTGTAAAACAGCGTAAAATCTCTCGTACTTATTTTCAATCGAAAAATCTCCGTATATTTTCTGTGCATGTAAAATAATTCGGAAAGTTAACAGAAAAGATTCTTTTAGCGATTGAGAATTGAGTGCCTTTTTTCCCTTGTCATTGCAATATAAAATACTCATAATTTGGAACATAAACTGAAAGCTTCGCATTATTAATGTTAAGCAGGCTGTCCCAGCAGGGAGGGGCACCACCTTACTGGAATTTGGAAGTGAGAAAGGTTTTAAAGGTGAAAGGTGAAAAGTTCACTGGGTGATGTATAAAAAAAGGAGGTCCAATGCTGTGGCCACCTAGATCTTGAGTCTTAACACCTTTTGACTTCTTCATACAGCGTTATGAGAAAAAACATTATCTTCCCATCTACAGTTCATGACATTAATGAGCTTAAGAGTCGGATTAGAGAAAATTCGAATTACAGCGATCAAACCGATATTGATGATCGTGTAATGCCCCATAGAAAGTAATTAGAGATCCCGTATGCACTAGATGTGTTGCACGCTACTCATGGTGTGCACATTGAAATCATGCAATAAAGCATTGCAAAAAAACTTGGATATTTTCTTTATGGGACATAAAAAAAAACCACAAGAAATTTCTTCGTTTGTTTATTTGTTGATTTAAATATTAATAATTAAGCATTATAATTATATAAGTATGTGAATGAACGTGAAGCCGCGAGAGGAGGTGTCGACAGTTATATATATATGATCCAATTATTTCCTAACCCAATTCCACCTTTTTTATTTAATTATTGCTACACGACCTCTGTAAAACTGCTTTAATCAGCACTTCCATTCGCTCCAAGTGAACGGATAAAAATCTGTCAAGCAAGGCAAATTCTTTTAAAAGATACCTATGTTTGCCTTTTCTAAATCTGCACGTGTCAAAGCATCCCTATCAGAATCTCACAGCGTAAAATCAGTCGAGAAAAATCTTTCGCACTTTTTCGCTCTTTTCTTGTGTCGTAAACTGACGTATCTCGTCGCTTCTTGCTTGTACATAAATTATGCCTTCCGCGGTGGAATAGAGAGAAGTTGTAATTGAAAACAATTAAAGGGTTTTTTTAAAACATTTCTCTTTTATCGGTAATAATACTGTTTGTAGTATTGCATACTGAATTTTATATAAAATGATTCAATGCATGTAATATATTTTCATATAAGACCCCATTTCGATCAAGCCTTAAATCTCTCCGACCTCTAAAAATAGGAAAATAACCAGGAAAATAAAATGCTAATAAATAACAGAATAAAAAAATTCAATTCAAATAAATTTTATTAAATTTTAATAGAATATTATATATTCGAACAATTTTTGTAAATTTTTTTTTCTCGTGGAGTAAACAAAGAATAGTCCTAATAAAAGGACACCGTGAAAGTTTTGGCGGTAAAAGTTTTGATTTTTTTGTGATACCACTGACAATAAAATCAGCTATTTGCCAATTCCTAACAAGAATTCCAAGTTCGAAAGATTTTCAGATTTACTTTTGATTGTAAATGTAGAATTTAAAAAAAAAGGGCTTAAAAGAAAAGTTTTCACATTAATTAATTGACATCGAATAAAGTTATTTAAAACAACCTGCCCTATGTCGAGGAACAATGCCGTCTGTTTCGACTCATAGATTAAAAAGATTTGTGTTAATTATAATGAATCTGAATTTGCCAATAAAGATCTAAAAACTAAGATCGAAACAATCGGTGTTACAATAACTTTCTAAAAGAAAAATCTGCCAACTGAAATTCTCCTTATAGCCCACGTTCGTAGAATATTTTACAGTTTGGCCTGTACGATAGCATCTAGTCATGTTTTGCAGGCTTTATTTTGTCCTAATTTATTCCACTGGCTGGTGAACATTCGGCTTCTTCTTTATCATTCTTTTTCCTTTAGTCAGACAGTTTAGTCTACGGAAAAGCTTTCAAAATTGCGTGTTGCGACTGCTAATGGAATTGTATAGAAAAGCATTGTATTTGCGAAATATATATATATATATATATATATATATATATATATATATATAATGGATTTCTTTTCTCGAAGTCTATAATACTTTTAAGTCAAAATGTTTTAAAAATTTGATTCGAATGATCAGATTTTTTTTGAAATTAGCTAATTAATTATTATTGGGTGAATTTCTTTTTAATTACTATTAGTTTTTTTCTCAACCTTTAGACCCATAAAAAATCCTCCTGAAAAGAGGGTCATGGAATTTTTTCATTTAGATAAAAGTGTCAAGATCAAAATAAGATTAAAAAGCTGTGAATTATTGTAATTTTTCCAGCTTTATTTTAGCAACTGCGGTTTATAAAACTGAAAGTAAGCAATTCATTAGTTCTTAAAAATTACTAAAATATAACATGTTTTTACATTTCAGAAGTACCCATTTCCGTATTTCCATAATATGACGGAAATTTAAAGCACAACTCATGCCCAAATGGCTATTAAGAGCCTTCTGCCTCTGACTTATCTCTGAAATATTGATTAATAATAATTTTTTATAGTTTTTGCTTGAGTTAGAAAAACATTATTCACAATTCTCATTTAAATATATTCTCTAGATTTATTTATAACTGCTGTTGAAAAATAAAGAAATCATGAATCTTAAGATTAAATTTGTTTACTTCATTTATTTATTAACTCTAAGCTTCAATTTTTGCGATCGTTATATTCCTAATTTCTAACTGAAAAACTTAATTTTCGGAAGATTTAAAAAAAAATTAATGGAGAAATTATAACTACCAAATATGATTTTCAATTAATGCATTTTAATTAAAAACTAACTTAAAAATTTAATTGTTGATTTTTTTCCCTAGAAACCGTGAATTCCACAATTTTTTATTTACACAAATGAAGTTTAAAAAATAAATGAAAAAAAATCAAAAAACGCAGTTTTTTCCCTTCTTCTTTTTTTGACATTTATTAATATCTCACAGCTTATTTTCCACTTTTTTTATGTTATTATTACTTTAAGTCAAATTTCTGACTGAAAATTATCAAGAAAGAAAAAAAAAAGTTCAAGAAGCTCTGTTTTAATCAATTAAACAGTTTCCCCTCGAGACTATGTTTCATTTTTAAAATATCACTCTAACGACAAAAGGACTGCGAAACAATTTTTCCGACTGAAAATTATCGGGAAAGAAAAAAAAAGTCCAAGTAGTCCTGTCTTAATCAATTAAACAGTTATTCTCACGAAACAAGCCTCCAGTCCTAAAATTTCATTGAACACGTTCGGCGCCAAGCTCCTGTAACCCGCCGATTTTTACTACTAATGAACAAAAACCTAGGTCCATTCATTCTGCGTACGCGGATGCACCCCACTTTTCCACCACCACGACTCCGGCTGGGGTGGTCGACTGGAAGGAAGAAAAATACGATCCAAGAAGCAAAAAGAAGATCCACTCTGCGAAGAAAAGGGCCCTAACAACGGGGGCGGAGCTCAGAGCGCGTGCAGTATGTGATGCCTCAAGGCGCTAGACACCCGGGCGCCTGGATTGTTGTCAGCCCCAGTGATCTCGAAGAAGGTAATCGCTTCTTCTGTGCTCAACCTCAAGATGACTCGTTTTGTCTGCCTTTTTTTTTTTTTTCATTCTTTACCATCTCACTTTTTAACGAGGTACAAAAGCTGTCAACTCCCTGCGTCACTACGAAATGGAATTCGGTAATTGCCACCGCGTACCTGTATTCCGGTTTGTGATGGTATTACAAATTGGTTAGGGAGTGGGGGGTTTATCGGGGTGTACTCGATGTGACCTATTTATGAATGAGCCGTTATGATTTTTTGTTTAGGTATGATCGGATAAACATGTATTGTGTGTGTGTTTTAATTTAATAAACAGACCATTTGCAAGATTTATGAACTATTTCAAAATAAAACAACTACAAATTATAAAGCGATAAAAAACAAAACAATTTTATTATTATTTCAGCAGCATCAGAAAAGAAAATAGCAAGTCAAGGTTTTCAGTTACTCACTGGAAAAACATCTGGTAAACTGTCTATTAGCTTCCTCAATATTTCTTGTAGTGGTTGCTGCCACAGAGCAAGAGTGGCAAAACATCCCACAAAAATTTTGAGACAATCAGTTCCTGCCTTTGTTCCAATCGCTGTCATTATGTTTTGGCATATGGATATTCTATTGAACAATTAATATTGGATGCTTCTATCCAATTTGCGTTTTATCTAATAAATTCCTCCTATATACATCTACCAAACAATCATTAAATTTGATTGGTCAATCAATCAATTGGATTATATTTAATCAATCCAAGTTTTGCATCTTATTTGTGTAATCGAACTAGTTTCTTTAACTTATCATTACCTTTTAGATGTTATCGTTTAATAAAAATAAATAACATTTCTTTTTGATGCTTCATATTCCTGATCAAAATATCTTCTAAATTTTGTGAGCAGTTTAAATTTAAAATGATAGAAATTCATGCTTACATGCTACGTATCAAATGCACCATCTTAAATCCATTGCGTATTTGCATGGGGGTGATGTAGAGCAGGGTTTAATTGGTAAATAATACTAACCTCTCACCTTTCAATAACAAGGAGGCTATTTTAGAGTCAATCGAAATTTTACAAACAAAGCAGTGCGATAATAGTGTGGTTAGATGTGCCAAATGATAAGGGTAACAAGCGTATGTCACATGATTTGACGCCATTTTGGTTTATAAGTCTTACCTGAAAACAATATTTAAACTTTTAAATGTGACTTTCACTTCCGCCTTCATTTCGTAGTATATTCCCTTTTCGAATTTTGAGAACAATAATTTGTCACGGTAACTCTACTATATTCATTTTTTTAAATTTGTATCAATTAAAAGTGGAAATTTTAAATAAGTGCGTTCCATATAAATGATTTACCATTGCATGCTTGAAAGCCTACTCTTTTATTTATTGCCCTTGCTCTATTGTTAACGCCACTGAAACTATACCCAAAGAAAAATTTTGGACGAAGAATAGTGATTCGTAAGCAGAAGAAGTCTCCGTCTCTAAATTATTTCAATTCAACTTTCGACTGGAAAAAAAAAAAAAAAGAACTCACCCAGTCTTTAACTTTCTTATATTGAAATAGCAAAGGATAAATTTCAAATTCTCTTTTCCAGTCAAATTGGAGAATTTCGTAATTATCATTCAGGGCAGCTAACAGAACACGGAAGAATTCCAATTTTGTTCCGGTGTTAGAATAGAATGGAGATTAGTGAGATTTATACACTCAGACACACAAAAGAAGAAAAGGAATAGTAATATTTATATAAAAAAAAAAGAAGCAAAATAGTTACTTGGGGCAAAATTAATTCTTAAAAAAAAAAGTTTTTCTCCCTTAAAATTGTGGTATAAGGAAAGGGAATATGTTTCACTATCACAGAGTAAAAAAATCTTTTTTTTTTTATAATTTTAGCTTGAATATTAAATCGAATGATTTCTACTTTATTATTTAATTACATTGTAATAACTATTTAAAATAAAAGACACCAATTTCATTTTGTATATTTTCAAAAAAAAAGTGTTTTTATTGCAAAAATTTGAGGTTTGGAAATGAAAATAAACGACAGCAATTTCATTTTGTACCTTTGAAAAAAAAAAAGTGTTTTTATAGCAAAAATTTGAGGTTCGAAAATGAAAGTAAACGATAACAATTTCAATTCGTATCTTTTAAGAAAAAAGTGTTTAAAGTGTTTTTATAGCAAAAATTTGAGGTTTGGAAATGAAAATAAAGGACAGCAATTTCAACTTGTATCTTTAAAGAAAAAAGTGTTTAAAGTGTTTTTATAACAAAAATTTGAGGTTTGGAAATGAAAATAAACGACAGCAATTGCGATTTGTATTTTTGAAGAAAAAAGTATTTTTATAGCAAAAATGTGAGGTATTAAAATGAAAACAGATTATGATCATATAATAAAATTTTTTTGGTTATCTTTGTCCGAGTTGTGAATTGATTGGTACTGCAACATTATTTATACAGAATTTCTTCAATTTAGAAAATATTTTTGTAGCTAAAGAATGTCTACCAGGTATATAAATAATCTGCAAATTCAACTGTTATGTCTAGTTATCTTCAAAAATATTTACACATTCGTGTTTTTAAAGAAAATACGTGAGCTTTCTAACGCAACACTTCAGAAATTTACGATGACTAGACGTAATAAATCATTTCATGGCCTTTTAACACGTATTGGTTAATTTTTATCTGGAAACTAGGTGGTACTGGTTGCCAGTTTTTGAAATAGTCGTTGTATTGACGTTATAATTAACGGAATAAACTTGTGAAATAAAAATATTTTGTGTTCATAAGTGAAAATTATTGTGATAAAAAGAGATCTGATAACAAATATTAGAAAGTAATCGAGTAATAGTTAAATTCTAGGAAACAATCGATATTCTGACATATTTATTCTACGAGAGAGGAACTAGATAAAAAAAAAACACTTAAAATTCAGACTTTATTTGCGGTTTGAAACAGAATGGGATCATTCACAAAAAGAATTTTTGTAATGAAGCTAAGCAAAAAAATTCGTGCTTCAATTCCATCTCAGAAAAAAATTTCTCCTAAGTAATAGAAAATTTCATTTTCCTTCTAGTAAATAGTGTTGTAATTTGGAAGGAATTTCAGTAGATTAATCTTATATTTCAAAGGAATTTTTTAAAAATATGAATTGAAAAAGTCTGGTTCCCCTAAAAAGCACATTCAAATTTCGTTTGTAAATTTATAAACGGAATTTAAATGCATTTTTTAAGAGAAAAATTACATTATCTGATTATATATATATATATAGAGAGAGAGATAGATATGTGTGTGTAATGATATTTTAAAATCTAATTTAAGCTTAGTTAATTTCCTAATTTTTACCTTAATTTAACCCATATCAACTTCATTCTAAAATTTTCTCTTATTTCCTGATCCAATTCCTACTACTTTTTTTTTTTAATTAAGGCTACACAGCTCTGCAAAATTTCTGAAATCGACAAATTCCCACACTCTGAGCAAAGGGAAAAAATTTGTCGATCTACACAACTTCTTTTAAAAGATACCTATTTCCCTTCACCTAAATAGACACGTGTAAAGAAATCCTTATCAGAATCTTGTGGTGTATAATCTTCGGGAAAATATTTCTGTTGCTCTTTTATGCTCTTCTACTCTTATATCGCTTGTGAACGGATGTCAGCTCGTCCACGCTTGTTATACATAATGCTCCCCGGGATGGAATAAAGCGAAGTTTAAAAATTCAAAGTGTCTTCTCTGTCTTCGGCCCAAAGTGCTCAGCTAATAGCTGATTATTCGCTAAGCTGCTGTGACTGAAGGACCTGATCACAAAAATTTTAAAACGATTTCTGTTGAATACATTTCAAACTTAGCCTGGTAGAAAATTGGCTAAATATCGTTAATTTCTATTTAAACTTCATTAGGCTGTGACATATTAGAATTATACACAATTATATTATATATAATTAATTTTTATAACATTATATAGAATTATATACAAAGAATTAACTTGACGGACTTGATCATTAAAAGTGGGAATAAATTGACTAAATATGCTCAAACATGCTAGACTGTCTCATACCTTTTAATACCGATTCCTAAAACTCCAGGTCAATTGAAAATTTTAAATAAATTGTAATAAATTGCTATTCTTTTTATGGCAATTTATCGTAATCTGTGACAGTTTGTCGTAAGTTTGTGACAGTTTATCGTTGTATAATACACAAGAAAAAAAATACCACCCGATTGCCTATTAACTTACAATCACAGTCTAAACAATCGCTCATTGAACTCAAGTTGAACCAGCATATGTTCATTAAAAATCCATACAGAACCTCACGCATACATGCGTCTTCAAAAATCTGGCGTTCTAAGAGATAGAATTCATTATTAATTCTACACAGCACCTGTCTTCGCATAATTCACCCCTCTGAAACCAACCAGCACAATTTAGCGGAAAGCCACGTTAGAAAAAAATGGCAAATAACAGCTTCCCTTCACCTTCAATGTTACCGAATTCATTCAACGGAAAACGTGTTCTTCATTCAATTAGAGTCGCTGCTTCCAGACCAAGGGTTAAGCCGGCGCAACCTACGGCGACACCAACTTTCCTGCGATCTGGTAAATGAATAACAATTGCCTCGATTGAAGCAAGTCGCAACATTCCGACTTGAATATTGAATGAGCTTTTCGCCTCTGTGGCATCCCAGAAGGTAGTCGCCATAATGGATTGTGAGGATCCAGCAACTGCGGATGAAAGGGTTGTATCTCGGTATCTTTGGAGAACCCCCGAGTTATTTAATAAACTTCTCTCGCTTTCGAGAATTGGATTTGTTCTTGCGAAAATTCTCGGCTGAGCTCAATTTGGGGAGGGTATGTGTTGAATGTGTGTATTATTAAATACCATTCCTGGGGCTTGGAAATGGTTTTCAGGCGTCGGTGCTGAAAAGGGGTTCGTGATTTGGAAATTTTCAAATCAACGCTTTGTTGGCGTAAATGTTAGCGCCTCGTGTTGATTAATTCGCCTATGGCATCCTGTTTGGATTGAATAAATTAAAATTTTATCCTGTCATCAGGAATGCCAGTTAATGCTTTCTCAGATATGTAAAAGTAAACTGTTTCCTTAAAAATATAATAATGTACACGTGGTCTGTAAAATTTAACAATAGGGAAACAGTAAAGAGATAAAATTGATCAAATTTTGTTCAAGAAGATATAATTCATTGCGTTTTGTCCCTCTTAAATGTTTTTAAAAAGTGGGATTTTAATTTTGCTAGTGCAAGGGTCGTGTTTTCTCAATAAATTAAATTACCGATCAATCCAAAGTAAATAAATCAAGATTTACATGTTCAATGTCTAGTAGGTACAATGTGACGAGTAGGTACAATGGGAAAGGATATTCTAAGATAAAATATTTCATATTTTTCTGTAAGTATGATATGGAATTCAGGAATAATTTTAATTCAAAATGTATCTTAAATAATTTATCTTCAATTGTTATTAATATTTAATTTTAATTTTTAAAACTTAATATGAACATTCAAAATAAAGTGACTTATTTTTAAAAATCAATACTAAAATTAAAATCAAAATATAAAATATCAAAATTTATTAATTTAATAGCGACTAGTCATTTAATAAATAGAAATGAATTCTTCATCTTCTTATTGATAATATTGGTCTGAGTTTAATGATAATTCTAAATACTTAACTATTTCAAAATTTTAAATATAATTTTCATTACGGTTAGTGATAATAAGAATTTATAGTACTAAAACGGCATCACATCCAGCGTATCTGTTTTGAATAGGAATTTCATGTATTTAAAAAAAAATGATAGATTAAAAAGTTAGTTTTGAATATAAACAGTCTGCATTCCCTAACATAAAGGTTATATTTAAAATGAAATAGTTCGGTTTAAAGGATTTTTGTTTTGAGTAAAAATACGTATCTGCATTTTTCAAATTTTTATTGACAATTAGCTCGTATATCGTCTTTCAAATACCCCAAAAAATATATTAAAAATATGGTAAAAAGTTGTTGTAAGATAAAAACTATCAAATTAGAGAAAATAATTATTACATTTTTTTTTTTTTTTTCCAAAATACTCTCATCTGATTAGATCTCTTCTGCTGACATTTCTGCAATCTCCAAAGCATGTTTTAAAGTCACTTTCTTGAAACTTCTTCATAGTTTATAGAGAATTTTAATTTCTTCATCAATAGGCTTAAAGGTAATTATAACAGGTAATAACTAACAGGTAGTTTCAGGTATGGAAAAGTTTAATGGTACCAAATCTGGTGAATATAGATATAATGGATATAAATAATTATGTATTTTGATTTGTTTTATGAATTTTATAAAAAAAAACCACAAACAATAATTGTATCATGTGACAGGCCGGCGTCCTGACATAGGGATAGCGCATCTTCCCCGTAATCTGGGCGTCCCAGGTTCGAGTCCCGGTTTGGGCATGATTGTTCTATCTGTGAGATGTGTGAATATGCCCTCCTGTGAAAAGGGGTTGTGCAAGCGAATAAGTGATGCGTGAGCAGTCAAGTCGTACTCTTGGCCCAAGTTGGCCCTACGATAAAAACAAGCGGCGCTCCCCCTTAGGCTTAAATCGTCTGTCTTTGAACAGCGGGCTTGTCCGTGGCAAGTGCAATAAGAAACAACATCATGTGAGAGCGCCTTCCGATGTTAAAAAATAATACAAATTATTTCACCACAATTCAAGTCGTTTTCCATATTAGAACTGATTCAACAGTGTCAGTAATTGTTAAATGACAGTTTCTAAGCACCACTTCTCTAGTCAGATAGACATGTTGATAATTCGACTGTGTACTAGCGCGTGTATTCATCTACAAGGCATCTTTAATTTTTTGAATGCTTCACATTTTTCAAACATTTTTGTTTTTAATAAATAGTTGTCTTTAAAAATTTTTTATAATATTTTCATAGCAGATGTTGTATTGCAGAAACAAAAATCAATATCTGCTATGAAATGCTACTGAACAACATCTACTGAATGACAAAATGCCACTTTCATTGCACATCTTTTGCTCAATTGCATTCAAGGTTGGATTATAAACAAAGTTCATTTTTTTTTTTTTACTTTTATAAAGAAATCTGGCGATAGTAAAAAAAGAAAAAAAAATTACAAATGTTTTATACTTAGCGGAAATGTCTAATGAACATCCGCAAAATAATTTTTTTAAACGAAAATGTTCAATCCCACAAACCATTCTGTATATGATTGAGATGAGTAAAAAGCCTCATTGTACTAAAGCTTCAATTATCAGAATATCAAATTTTTTTAAAGTACTATCAGTTTCAATTATCAGAGATACTATTTTTGGTACAGATATTTCAGTCAATAAAAATCTACACAAAAATAGAACTAAACATATTTATTTCTATTTGCATATCACTGATTTCAACATAAAATATCGTGCATTAAACATAAACAATTCGTATAGAATATATGCTACCGCCAATACTCCACAGCTCTTTCAATTACTTTGGATATAATTTAGTGGTGTATCATTTGTTAACATTTCAAACGAGTTGCAAAGTACTAGCAGCAACATAACATATTTCTCTCATTATTGAAATATACATTTTCTGCACAGAGTTTTACTACAAATCTCAAACAGACAATAGAGCACCATAAAACACAAAAAGAACTAATAGTAACTAGCAACTAAACATTCAAATAAATGTACACATGTTTCAATTTTTGGTATCTTAAAAGTAATATTAGTTTTCAACTAAAATATCACAGATATATTTCACGCTTCTGCATATTTACATACAAAACAAAAATTTCGCAATTTATTTACAATATTTTTATTATTTACATGAATTGTTGCATACTTAATTTCATTACCATTTCTTTTTTTATTTTTTATTAAGCAATTTTGTAAAAAATTGTGATTTTATAATGGAATTTATTAATATTCAAATATGCCTTACTAATAAATATTTGGAAATATATGATATTTTGAAGAATAAAAAATCTTGTGGATTAGAGCACGTTAAAATATAACAAACATGTATTAGATACAATGCGGAATTACAGAATAGTAATTTAATGTAAATCGATTCAATTACTTTTATATGAAATGCATAAACGAAAATATTCATAACATAAATAAAATTTCGGGAAACACTTTCAGATTTTGTATCTGTAAACAATATTCAATAAAAGAAGTGCAAACACTAAACCGTAGGAATTTAATTTAAATAACTTTTTCGATTAAAAAATGAAAAAAAGAAAGAAAATAAATATATAAAATGTAATAATAAGAATTTTGTTATCATAAAACAACTATCGAAAACATTTTTGGATTTTGTATCTTTAATCAACTATTCAGTAAACAAAGATATAAATTAACTAAAATTTAATATAAATTACTTTTTTGGCTAAAAAAATTTGGCCAAAATACAGAAATGATAATTATTTTTCTTAATTATATTTTCTGAGAAAAATTTCAAATTATTGCCTTTTTTTCTAAGTTTATATAAGACAGTTAAATATAAAAGATTTTCTATCTTAAGTTAAAATACACATGAAAAAATATAGTTAACCTTACTGTGTAACTAATGAACATATCGAAAATCTGATAAAATGTAAATACTAAAAGGAAAATTATTTTCCTATAAAATATTCAAAGATGAATACTTTAATATAACAATTTTTTTTAAGTTTACATAAAATAGTAAAATATAAAATATCTGCTATCTAGACTTTGAAATCCAAGATAATCATCACTGTGGTAAAACAAATGGACATAACTTGAAATGTGATAAAGTATGTATTCTGAAAGAATAATTATTTTTCCTGTAAAATTAATGAATGAATATCTCAATATTATATTTTGTAATGCTTATATAAAACAATAAAACAAAACATTTTTTTCCTTAAGTTTAAAATCCAATGATACAAAAAGACTCCGTTATGGAAAAATGAATTAACTGTCCATATTATTAAAATTAACTATCCATAACATTTCATTATTTATATATCCTCCAAAATTATTTTTAAAAAAAATCCATCAAATTGCTATGAAACAATTTCCACTATTCTTGCTTGTCAAATTACATTTGTATATACTTTTATTAATTAAATTCATTTAGCAAATGCAGACATATCATCATTATTATAACTCATTTAGTGATATTTTGCAACGTACCACTTTTGATTATTTATAAAACATGTCTGCTTTGAAGTGCACACTGAAAAAGAACATGAATATACTTACATAAATTTTTAAAAATACAGCAATTAATGAAATATATTAATTAGTTCACGTCCCAACTGAAGCAGAATAATTTTTTTCTAATTTATTTTAATCTAAACCATTGTTTTACAGAATTGTCTACAATTTAATGAAAGAATTATTAAAACCGAAATGGCAACAACTGCATTTATCATTTCTGGGGACATAATTTTTTTAACTACCTTAATTTCAAGTAAAGAATAGTTTATAAATTTCATTTCATATTAAAGGAATTTACGTTTTAAGTTATGTAAGTTACTAATTCTCTTAAAGTTACTTTAAGCGAACATGTAAGCGTTGTTCTATACTTTAAAAATAAAAAGTTATTCAATATATTTTACAAAAAAAAAAGTATTTATTTGTTAATAAAACGGAACTAGTTATTTCAATATTGTAATCATTTCCACATTCAATATTAAAACGAGATAAATTTGAAGCTATAATTTTGATACAAAAATATTAATAATATGAAAAAAGAACTGATTTTTCGAAATATTTTTGGAAATTCCAATTTATTTTTTTATTATATAATTTGCAAACCATACTATACTTCTTTGGCTTTTCATTCCACAGAATTTTATCAAATGAAAAAAAAAATGAGAAAGTTTTCCACGTCTCTGAAATTAAAAAAAATAATAATAAATGCCTAACTTCGACATTAATAACAATTACAAGGAAAATTATTTATATTTAATTGTTTAAAAGAAATTAAACGGTCTTTTAATTTCTTTCTTAATTTAAAGTTACTGTTTTTACATACTTAAAAATCTGGAATAAAAAGAAAATGCCTATGAAATCTTTAATAGCTAATATTTTTTAAAAATAATTCTCATTTGGGGCCATTACTTTCATACATGAAATCTCAATTTGAACAGCAGGATATTTAAACCACTCAGTCCCTACACCAGTGCAAATAAAATACAGAAATTTCATTTTAAAAGAAGGCATGAAAAAAAAAAAAGAATAAAAAAAAACTTTTTAAGAAAGTTCTGACAAAATTCCAGTGTTTGACTTTTGATATGCTAAATACTAAAATAGGATAATGCAAAGACACGACGCTTCTTCAAACAAAGCCTTTTCAGGATAATAAATAGATCTGAGAGCCGAAAGTCAACTCTGGTGCACGAGACATCCCAAACTCTTTGAACTTATTAAGAATTCACGACACAGCGTCTTGAGTTCAGATGAGATATTGAGTAAGTTCAAGGAAATGAAAAATAGAGTTTTCAAAAAATCAGGATATTATTTTATTTTCTTTAGTTTGAATATCTATAATAATTACGTCATTTAGGTTTGTATCTTTCTAGCCAATATATATACTGTGTTGCAAATTAAAAGTTGATCAATGAATCTGGAAAGTGATTAACTATATATAAAAAAAAGCTTTTTTTTCGGCCATTTTTGTAAGAAAGAAGTTCAATACGTGAGTTTTAATACTATTAAATTTACATAATTATGACCATCTATTGACAGAATGTTGACAATACAAAAAAAAAATACCCTAGGTTGAATATAAAGACAGTCCTTTCAATTCTGGATATATTTGAAGTATACCTATATTATGCCCAGAATTTAATTTTAAATGCCACTAAATCGATAAAGAATGGAATTCGATATTCGAAATAAATTCTTTAACACGTCGGCTGCCATGTGAATCGGATGTGATTCACACCTACTTTCTAATTGGATTACTCATTCTCTATTACATTTTTAAAAGAAAAGAGAGTCTGTCTAATTACATAGACAGTCCAAATCAAAGGCCGTGGCAGCTAATGTGTTAGATTCGCTAAAAAATTTTAAAAGCCTTTTTACTTATAAAAACATATCTTATATTATACGCTGAAAAAGTTGTTGCACATAACTTTCAACGTAGAGTTAATTCGGGCAATCGTTAATAACAAATGCCATAGATTTATTGCGATTGCGAAATGCAAAAGAAAAAAAGAAACGGGACGTCACATGTATCCTGACTTTTACTTAGTTTACACATATCAGTAATATTGATCAATCGATTCTTTATCTATACTTTCTAAGAAAAAAAAAGGGGGGCTGGGGTATTAAAAACAAATTTATTTACTAGAAAAGTATGTCCTTAAAAATTTTTAAGCAGTTATACTTTCACCAAAGAAATAAAAATTGGTAAATGAATTATTAAGAAACTAACTGTAACAAAAATTCAAATAAAAAAACACTTCAGATTTATCTGCTATTATTAAAGAATTTTTTTTAAACTTTCACTCATTTTTAATTAATAGTTTGAATGGCGTCTTTTTTTTCTTTCTTTTCTTTCCTACTCCACTTTTTCTTACTTTTCTCCATAAATATTATATAAGCCTATTACTACTTAAGATTTGTACTAAAGGAATTTTCAAACCAAGCTTTTTTTAAGTCAACTTTAAAAGACAAAAGAAACTTTATTTTAAGGTCAGAATTATTTATTTAACTTATTAATTAAGAATAAAATAAAAAATTTTGAAATAAGATAAATCTGCTTGGAGAATTTTTATTTTCCACCTTCGTTGATAATTTATTTGATTAATAAATAGTAATTTCCCATTGCAAATTTATATTCCCTTTAAAATACTTCGAAAATCTTGCATCCTTGCGCATTATATATATATCCCTATTCATATATATATATATCATTATTCATATATCTATATATCTCTCTCTCTCTCTATATATATATATATATCTTTGTTATATAT
>JAPMOR010124864.1:201415-248031 GCA_026543865.1 Argiope aurantia
CAATCGCATTACTTGCATATGAAATTAAATATTGGCAGAAAAACCATTACAAATTCATTCTGGAATTTTTAAAAAATAAACTATTTATGATTTGAAATTTATGTTTCATTTAGTAGTAACGTTGCTATGAACTTTCTCGGAAAATCAATTTTTCTCTGACATGTTATTAGTTTATTACCTTTTTTAAAAGACAGTTCATGTGGAAGAACCAAAAACTTTATCATTATCAAAAGTTACCAACGTTTTGATTCTTTGTTTTTGCATTCTGTTTGGAACCTGCTAAGAACAATTCTGGTCAGGATCTCGTAATTTTGAATTTCAGTCAACTCACAAATACATATGGGTCATCATTCCATTCTCCAAATATTGATGTCACAATATAACGAATGCGTCTGAATCTTGCAAACAGACTAAAGAACGCACAAAAACACACCGGATCTTCAAACACCGTATTAAATCTTTAAAACTAAAACCATAACAAATGGTCTGATCAGATATAATAAAATCCCACAAATGTTTCAGCAGACAAGAAAATTAATGAACAGACACTGCATATATATTCAAACAATAGAATTTGAGCGAGTTTGCGCTTCAACTTCGCAACTGATGAAGACAGGAAAATTAAAGAAGATTTAACGAATTAAGAAATTGCACCACACAATT
The DNA here is from genome assembly GCA_026543865.1 of Argiope aurantia. Taxonomy (NCBI): domain Eukaryota; kingdom Metazoa; phylum Arthropoda; class Arachnida; order Araneae; family Araneidae; genus Argiope; species Argiope aurantia. The sequence continues at coordinate 202,079 of JAPMOR010124864.1, forward strand.
TTATAACAATTTGATACTTTGAAAATGCCATCTTTCTTATTGAAAGGAGAGGAAAAATAATATTTAATGGAAAGCAGTAGTTTCTTTGCTAATAATTTAATCCAATAAAGCATTAAAAAAACCACTAAACTTTGGCAAACTGAAAGCATTTATTATTCAAATTACTGATTTTCAAAACAAATTCAATTAATTATTTCTCGTTGCTTTTGAAAATCTCATCTTTTTACTTGACGTGTATTAGTTTAAAGTTATTGAAAAGAAATCCTTTTTTCCTCTCGTTAACAAAATATATAAAGGAAAAGGTCAATAATCGTCAAAAAATTAAATTTCGAGATTCTGCTGATCTTCCGTTTTTCTTCGAATTCTGGAATAATTCAGAAAAATCAGATGATAGATGGCAGATAAATCCAGAATAAACATTTTTCAAATTATGCATGCCAGTCGACTCGATAATTTAAAAATGCAACAAACTTCTCAAATGAAATTTGGAAATCTTGACACTAAAATTATAGATCAAGGACAAATTTTGCATCAAATCTGAAAAAGAATTGACTGGCTGTCTAACTATCTACTCATGTGTATGATGAAGGCAATAATTTAAAAAGACAGAAGCTGTATAACTGAAATTTGATATGTTGTCATTATATCCATATTACAAGGATGTATAAAATTTCAACGCAATTGGTGAAACGGAAAAGATGCATGTATTCTATTTTGTTTACTATTTTAGAAATATAACACAAAGTGCACTGTATTTGGTAAATGTATGAGATAGTGAAGGGGATAGCAATCGCGCTTATTATTGCCCCAAAATTATCAACTGTTGAAATCAATCGACTGTCTGAAGTTTATCAACTTTTGAAATCATTTGAATATCTGAAGTTTATCGACTTTTGAAATCAGTTGACTAATTGAAGTTTATCGACTTTTGAAATCATTCAGATATCTTAAATTTATCGACTTTTGTAACCAGTTGTAGTTATATTTTAAGAAAAAGATTACCTTCTTGATCACCGGAGAAACTGAAATTGGGCCGAAGATCTGCAACCCCTCCAACGTCTACCTTTTCATCGTCTTCTTCGCTGCTGTCCTCATCCATTTTGTGGTCATTCGACAATCCCATGCTTGACCGATCACGAGAACTGCCGTCTTGAGACATAATCATGGTTTGTCTTCTGAAACAAATGAGTAATACATTTGGTCAAGGAAAAAAATACAGATAACGTTCATGAGTAAATACTTACAAAAAAATAGATTACATGAGTAAATACTTACAAAAAAGATTACGTAAATGAGTAAATACTTACAAAAATAGATTACGTACATGAGTAAAAAAAATATTTCAATTCATGTACTTTATTACAATGATTGTTCTATAAACAAATCTTTTGTTTAATTTTACAACACACACCCGATTTTGTCTTAATTAATTTTAAAGGGAAGTGCTATAATTGATTTAGCAAGAATATTTAGTATCGGCTATTAATACAAAATTTTTTGCCTATTTACAAATTTTTTTAAATTTGCATATCAAAATTTATTAAAATATATTGAAATGCCTATTTGGCTATGATTATTACATATTATACGTTAGAAATTAGGTATGGATACTAATAATCTAGATAAATCTTGTTTTTTTTTATTTATTCATATCTAGAGAATAATCACAAACGTCAAGAAAGTTGATTTCAATATTTTAATGAGACTCTGTTCGGAAAGGTCCATTTCTGGAATTATATCATTTTGAGCACGATAACTAAAACAAGAACGAGTTAAAGGAAATTTTGCAGACAGTTTTAAAATAAAAATTGTGCATCTTTAGTAACTATAGGTAACTTAGTTTCAGTTTCAAGCTTTATCATTTTAATAGAGATATATTGTGCAAATCATATATTTAATAACAAATTATTAAATGGAGAATTTTAAAGTTCACAAACTGATTCAAAAAAGAATATTCGGGATCATTTTTTAAATATTATAAAATAAGTTAATTCTAATGAAAATAAAAAATTATATATAGGTTCGTAATATAAAATACCGAAATAGAATATTAAAAAAATCATATCAATTGAAAGTTTAAATGTTAATTTTAAATTAAATAAAATATATTTGTGGCGGGAGTTAATAACTTTTTTTTAACAAATGACATTAGAAATTAATTATAATACCTTGCAGTAAAAACCTAAAATTTGTCAAAAAGCTTTTTTAAGAATTTGGAATTTTGGATACAAGATCCAAATCCCACCAAAGTAATTCGATAAAAAAAATGGATCACATTGAAGTAATCCTTCCGGCAGAAAGTGCCAAAGAAAAAGACACGCCAACAAAGAACAAAACCTAGGACCAGTAGTGAAATCCTTCACATTAAGTTCCTTTGGAATGTCAAACGGTAGAACCAAATAAATAATCAAATAGACACACACAAAAAAAAGGAAATAGGAAAAGAAAGTAATCGTAAGGAAAAAGGTTTAGTTTAGTTTAGTTATATTAACGTCCCGTTTTAAAGCAAACACTAGGACTAATTTGGGACGGTCCTCGTAATTTTGAACCGCGGTCAGATGACGAGGACGACACCTGTATAAGGAAAAAGGATAAGTAAGAAAAACATAGTTCAGTTCATAGTTATTCTTGAGAAACTATAGACTAAGCATCATCCAGTTTCTCAATAAACAGGATATCAGGATAGAAAGTTGTTAAACAAAGAGCAGTAGAATGGGAAGCGTACTACAATACATACAAAAATTGTTTGCACATAGGAACCCTTTAAATAAGCTTGTCTAAACTGTCTAGTTCAAAAAAAAGCACCGAATAAAAAATTTTCTTCAAAATTGAGAATGGTACTTGCATTAGGCATGGATTTAGATTATATGTCAAAATCACTTCTTTCTTTAAGGGAAAAGAGCATTCTACATAGGGTTTCTTTCTTTAAGGGAAAAGAGTATTCTACATAGGGTTTCTTAAAACCAAAATTCAAATTCAATTTGTTTATTAGCCACAATAAAACTGTTCATTATTAAACAACAGTTCTTGAAATTGTGAGTTTATTCGCTTTCTAGTTACTTCATATCTTAATGGACTAAAAGAATGCTCCAAACTGCCATTTTGTTCAGGACATCTGCTCTTCCAATCCTCTTCATCTCCCAAACTTTTTTTTTCCTACCACCCAGACCACTACAAATGAATGAAATTTCCGGAACGCTTAATACAGCAAGCGCCACATTCCACGCTTGTCTCGAACAAGAGGGAACTCAACAACTCAACCCAACAGTGTGATGTCATCAGAGATGGGGCGGTGTCGTGAGTGGGTGGTACGGTCACGAACAGCGACTACCCATTAGTGGCAAAAGAAAAACTTGGGAGGGGGGATACCATTTCTCCCCAATGTGGTGAAGGGTTTGCGCAACTCATTCTATCCCCCCGTGCCCACTTTTTTGATGCAAGAATGGGGGCGTGTGGCCGTGGATGATTGGTAGACAACGCAGTTCACAGTTACAGAGATTTTTATTATACAAGAGAAAAAATGGATGCTTTTTTCCCCATCATATGTATATATATATTGGCTTTAATGAAATATATCTTTTTCTCCAACAAGGTGGATGTTTTCCTATCCAGAATGCGGATGTAATTCTAGAATTTAAAAAAAAATGAAGTTTGCCAAACCCGGAAATCTCTGGAGATGCAACTCGTGGAAGCATCATTAAGGTTAAAAAGGATTTTGTTTATTTTTTTAATTTATTTATTTCGGTTTGTAATCCTTATATAAAGATCTAGTGGATCCATTTTTGCAGCAAGAACGAACATTCATTTTGCTTTGCAATGAAATTAATCAAAAGGTAATCCTATTTGGTTAATTTCATGTCTTTATGTTTTTTTCTTGTCATATTTGTAAAGATATTTTACCATAATACAGTTAATAGGCTAGCATATTCTTTGTAATTTTTGTTATGTCTGATGAAGAAAAGTTCTGAACGTTCTACGAAGCAGATGTGTGGTTTTAGAGCTTACAAATTTAGCGTGTAATTGTTTATATTAAAAGTAAGTGTTCTTTAATAAAGTTTTTACATTTTTTAATAAAAATTAATTGAAATTTTAATATTTCTCTCGATTATTTCGGAGCATATAATTCCATAAAATTCATTCTTGCATCACTTTAAAATTCAAAAATAGATGCTATTCGGTTGCACTAATTTTGGGTTTTCTCTAATTTTGAAACATTTAAAAAAATAATTTAAAGCATATTTAGGCAACAATAGTTTTTATTGTTCTCAACTGGATCTGTATGCATACACATTGTAAAAAATGTTTTTTATGTGTGTGTGTGTGTGTGTGTGTGTGTGTCTAAAATCATATTTTTTTTTTTCAAGAACACACCTATATAGATAAACTTAAAAAACAAAGTCTTATCTAATTATAAAATTTGATCCAAATCGTTAGAGCTGTTTCTGATATATATATATATATATAATAACGAATCAAGCATAAGAAACATTATCTACTTTGATATTCAGGTTTAGAGGTTGGGTTTCTTAACTATTCAAAAACTATTTCATTCACAGCTTATATATACAAGGCAAAATTATTTTTGGTCACATATTATTTGCATAGTTAATTTTATTAAATTCTGTTATTTTTAATTCATTTTCTTTTCAAGATAGAAGTTTCAAGAATTAACAAGTTCAAGAACAGGATTAATTTCAAGAAGTCCAAGAAGTATCAAGAATTAAACACACATCATGCAATTGAAAGAAAAAATGCATTGATGAACACGATTTCCTTATGTGATAACTTAGAGAAATTGCTTATTTATAAATAAATAGTAATGACAGCAATAACTTGGAGTTATTCAACCGTTAGCGTTTCAAAAAAAAATGTTTCCTTTTTTTTTCCTGGTGGAATTTGTTATGTCATTCTAATGCGAAGATTGCGTGCTATCTAAGAATATCCTTTTTTAAACAGAGCTTTAGACGCTGTACTAATAGCCTTAAGGTTGAAATTTTTTAAAGCAATAAAACACAAAGTACTATAATTTAGTTAAAATTTCATCTGTAAATAATGACTATCATTACTGCCGAATAGGTACTGAAATGTTAATCATTTTATTTCTGCATTTAACCAAAAATTAGGAAATTCACATTATGAATTACTTATTTGAAACATCGCACATATTCCAGACGACATCTTTCGGTTCATAAACAGCAGGGAAAGGGCAAATTTTATTTCACACCATGGAAAAAAAAAAAAAAAAAAAACACTGGTTTTATTTTATTACCTGCATTGCTTTTAAGCCATATTTTCTTTTTGTAAAGAGTTCAGAGTGAAATGACTTCATTTTGTTAGGTAACAAACAAACAAAAAAACTTACGCCCTTTGTGTAAACGCGTAGGTCATAAAATGCGGGGATTACCTACAGGATAGGTCAGCTAATATAACGCTTTTGAGAAAGGCTTAAACCTCGCTAAGCCTGTTATATGCATATGATATGCGTGAAATAGGATTAGATGGAAGCTTGTGACGGCTTCGTTTGCAGTTTCGGCGTTAATAAAGATATTTAAATGTTCGTTGGTGGGTTGAAGTTGGCGATTGATTTTAAAATGTTTTCATCTTTCTTGCGTGATGGAATTTTGTTTAGGGTTTAATCGGGTTATTTATAAGACAATTTGACGCCTTGGGATTTGGCTGTTTAATATTTATGGATCAGGTTATTTTATTTCCTAGCAATTCAGGTAATCGAAAATATGCTAAACAGAATTTTTTTTTAATTCTCCGTTTGTGGTTGTTGTTATATAATTGTTGAATAATATTTTTAGGTGTATATATTCAATAAAATGTTGGCAAAATCAATTTTAAAATTTTTAACTAAAAAAGTGCATCGAAAAGCACTGATTCCATAGCTGTCGAATCTAATAAGAACAAACAGTTTAACCCAATTTAGTTTATGTATCAAATTCTTTAATGAATTTCAAAAATAAATTTTAAAAAATCATTTAGTTTATTTAAAACATCAGAATTTAAAGAAAGACTTGGATTTAATTCAACAAATCAACAAAATCAAAATAAATGAATTATTTTGTTGTTTTTAAATAATTTTGCATCTATCGATAAATAATCACAAAATAGGCTGGAAATTCTTTTTAATCCCAAATTTATAGATTTTTAGTTGAAAGAATGGCAGCAATTTCTGTTTTAAATAATTTCAAATAAATAAAGACTTATGATGACATCGATGATATGAAAAATAAAATTTATAAATTAATTAAAACAATAAAAAAACTGTCAGCTTTTTATGTTTGCTAATTACGGACCTAATGTTAATTTGAAAACTGTTTTTTTTAACCAGTTATTATGCAGACTTATATGAGCGAATCATAAATATTTATAGACATTATTTTTTATAAACAAAATTTAAAATGGTTAGGGCAGTTTCAATTTATTTGTCTCTTCCTTGATTTTTCTTATAAACTACTTGCAATGTTTTAAAAATCCCTATCAAACTATTTGTTAAAGTAGCTGATATTTCACGTAAAATACATTATACATTTTTATGATGTACCCAATATTTAATTAATAATTATAATAATTTACCGTAAAATGTGAAACGATTCATAATCAAAACACTTCCATTTTCTTCTTTTTATTCTGTCCATTTTGAATAATTAAATAATTAATTGTTTATTACTACATTTTTAATTGAAAGAAAATTTTGGTAATGAAATTTTAAATATATATTAAATTAATTTAGTTAAAATAGTTTTAAATTAAAAAAAAAACAACGTCAAAATTAACTATTCAAATTATTTGTCTGCCACTTTTTATAATTGAATTTTTCTAAATTTATAAATTTTGTTAAAAATTAAAGATGAATCTATCACGTTAAAATCCCAAATCCATTTAAAATAAATTCTGCTTCATTCAATAAGCATATCCAAATATATTTATTTTAAAATAAAATATTAAAATGGTCTATTATATTATCAAAGATTATAAAGAAAAATCGTCACGTTAAAAAAAATATATCAACCTTAGACAATGTTGCAGCATTTCCTTATTAGCAACTAAATTACACTGTTAACAACCTTACATTTTCCTCAACAAAATAACACAAAAACATAATGAGACGGAATCTCAGCCAAGAGTTCAAGAGATTAGAAAACCGCCAAACGTTCTAAATACAGGTACGTTGCTTTATTAGGAATCGACCACAAACAATGTTACGGCATTCTTTTATCAGAACTTGAATTACTATGTTAACAGCCAAGCATCATGCCTCAACATAACGTATTAAAATAAATCAACATATCACAAAATCTCTTCTAGGAACTCAGGAGATTAGAAAACGCTCAAGCATTCCAGAGGCAAATAATGGCTTTATTACGAGTCAATCACAAACAATGCTGCAGTATTCCTTTATCAGCAACTAAATGACATTGTTAACAATCTGATGTTATTCTTTTACAAAATAAATCAAACGACTAACCTTAAGTTGACGCAGTATCTTCGCAACGAATTCATCAGTTCAGCAAATGGAACCCTTTTAAATAGGTTCAACAAGGGTAGAGTGGGAGGGGGACTCCCCCCCCCTACACACGCTTCCCCAGAAAATTGACTCTGAGGATTAATAATAGTGTTTATAATAATAGCCGTGGACAAGGAAAATAGGTGGGGCTGTCTAGCAGAAATTGTTTATATACTGCTCAGTTTTTATTTTTTTATTTTTATGATAATTATCTAGCCTTCCTTTGGTGGACGAGAGCAGGAGTTAACACCTGGTCGCAACGCTGCATTCGTCACCTGACTCGTTCAGATAGGATCTTTATATGCGATGGGGAGATGGTGGGGGGAGAAAATAAAATAAAAGTGTGATGCATTAGAAGTGCGCAGAATTAAAATAAAACAGAGAATTCGCAATATATTTAAATTGTACTTGGTGCCAAAGTGTTTAAATCTAATTTCTCGGATTTTATTGAATTCTTCTTTTTTGGATGTTTCAACAAGGAGTGAGTAAGGGGGAAAAAAACAAGTAGTAAAGTTAAAAACGTGAAATATAGAAATTAAATATTTAAATCTAATAAAAATAATGTGATATATAGAAACATTTTCATGAATTTATTCATTTAATTTTAAAAAAATATTCAATGTGATAAGAAAAGAGTGATAAAAAATACTACCAAAAATTGTAGTGTCCAATAAAATTAGTCGAAAACAGAAATAATCGTCTATTTATAATAATACACATTTATTAGGAATAATAAATTGTTTTGACTAATTTTATTAGATAAATTTTAAAGAAATTGCTAGAAAATTGTCAAACTAACAAAAACGATCGTGATAAATGTTAAAAAAAAATAAATGTTTTTAATAAGCAAATACTCTTTTATATTAGATAGTTATTTACTGTTCAAACTGATTATTACACAATTTTTAAAACAATTAGTAATTATCAAATTGAGTAGACAACAACAACGAAAACAAATAATAAAAAAATAAAAAATTATTCATTTTACTTACTTTTTTTCCCTTTTGCCAGCTCCTGTGTCCCTAAAACCTTTTGCGAACGGATTGTTGTCGATTTTTAGTTGTGTGATCTATGAAACAAGAGAATAATAATAAAAATAAATTAATTCATTAATAAAATAAAATCAGGCACGAAAATATGAAAAAATCCTAATACTATAATGCATAGCAATATTTTCACCACTTATTTTTCTATTTCAAGGCAAGCATTCTTTAAAAATAATTTTTCTATGCTCGTTTAGAATAAATTAAATGCATTACGATTGTAAATAGAATGAGATGTGATGCTGAACTGTGAAGTCGTGAGCGTGAATGTCTTGTCTTTGTGTTTGTGCTTGTTTAGTGTGTGAATGTGATTATTAAAAGAAATGTTCCTAAAAACAATTCGTCCTGTTACTTCCTGCATGGATCATAATAATCTACATTCCACCATATTGGCGCCCAACGAAAAAGAATTTCTGATGAGACGGAAATGGAGTCGTCCCGACGATCACAAGAAAATTTTCCCACCACTACAACCAAAAATATTAGCATTAGGTAATTAAAATATATAATTGAAACAATCCAAAATTAAAAATATTTTGGAAACGAAACTAAATTATTTCGGATTCAAACTAAAAACTAAAAAAGAACAGAAAAATCACCATTGTATTTAGAGAGCGCAAATGCTGCTACTACTAAAACACCGATGAATCAAGACAATAGTAATAAAAACCAAGTTAATAGGAAAAAAATTATTAAAATTAAGCCAAATAAAGTAAGAATCCGGCCAGATTCTTATTTTATTTGGTTTAATTTTAATAATTTTTTTTCCTATTAACGTGGCTTTTATTACTACGCACACACGCGCGCTTTGAATTTATCCGTTGCTTTATCATAAACATAGTCGTTATATCTCCGTTTCTGTTAAAGGCAGTTTTTTTTTTTTTTTTTTTACTAAATTTAACTCCATACTTCCAAACTACACCAATTTGCAAATGGCATAATCCACGTTAAAATGTTTTATCACGTTCATTTCTACTGAGTGTTTATTTTCAATAATTTAATTTCTACTGAGTGTTTATTTTCAACATTTTATAGTTGAGGACAAGAAGAAAATTGTATATAAATAAATTTTGAATAAACTACAATATAAAAAGAAATAACACACAATAATCCGAAATATTTTCAAATAATATTTGTTTGTTTTTTTAAGATTTTAGAAACCATTGAGGAAAAACCATTTAACTATTCCCTTTTTAAATATTTTTGGAAGACGAATAAAAATTTGCTGAAAGCAGAAATTTATTTTAAAGAGCTTTACTTGTATGTTCCCATCCCCATTTCCAGGATTTATAACTTTTTATATAAAAAGGATAAAGGGAATTAAAAAGCTCACTCAAAGCGCTAGTCATAAGTTTTACAATTCAATTATGCTCCGAATAGTTTGTCATTAACGAATTCAAATGATGTTTGAGGAAAAATTAATGTCCGCCAACTCAAATCTAATCGACAATTTTATTAGATTGCCATCTTAATTGCTAGCCCATCAAAAGACAAATTTTTTTCACTCTCTTCAGTTTTTTTTTTTTTTGTGACTTTTTTGATTAAACATCCTGCCTTGATTTTTTTAAATCCTTTTTAAAATCTTTTCTTTTCTTTGCTCAGACTTAGTAAAAAAGAAATTAATGCCTACAAACTATAATTTTTAAAAATTGAAGATTATTTCTCGTAATACATCTGGAATTCCACCGTTTGATTTTAAAATCATTAAAAGAATTTTTACTGTTGTGTAAAAGTTAAAAAAAAAAAAGAATTTTTAAGGTTATTGAAAAGTTCACAGATTATTGCTTGATAAATAAAAAGTTTCTAAGGAGACAGTTTATTTCCTGTTTATTTTATAACATTCCATTATGTTGCATATACTACAGGAATACGATGCTATCGATTGCCTACTATATCTGAATTCGACATATATGTTTCTTGTCGTTTCAGAACTTCAGACTGTTTCGGGCAAGTCAATATGCAAAAGTCTTGCTGCAGTTGGCTAACTAGGCTGTATTAGTTCTTTAGGTTTCAGGCTTGGTGAATCGCTGTTTTGGGATTCGATTCCTTCAGAGATCTATTGGTATTTGGGGTAGTACATGCTAAATATTCCATTGAAGATCTTGAAAGAACATCGATTTAGAAGAATGGGTTTCAGAATCAAGGACAGTGTTTGCAATCTTATTTTGGTTCAGAGTTTGAGATCTTTCACAAGATAGTTCGAATTCAGTTTTAAAAAGGAATATAAGTTTGACAAATAATCCCAAATAATTAGAAGAGTATGAAAATTTGATTCTGGTTCGGGCAATTCAATGTGCGAAAGTTTTGCTGTAGTTAACATGATTAAGTCTTGATTGTGGTTTAGATTTCATGATAAGTAGATAGTTTCAGAATTAGACTCAATTGGTGTAAGGGTTTTAAGAATCTTAAAAGGTAAATATTCTGACTAAGATCTTGGAATGACACGGATTTAGAAGGGAACGTTTGGAATTTAAGAATAATGCTCACAATCTGTCTTATGTTCAAATTTAAAAAAAACCTTCCATAAAACAAGATTTAGTATAGTTTTAAAATGGGAAGTAATTTAGCAATGCAACTCATACCGAATAATATGATTATATAGATGAATATGATTATATATGAAGTATATATTACTGCAAAAGACCCACACCTTATATTACTACAAAAGACTGATATTCTCCAGTGAATGTCGACGCTTTTATATAATATTTAAATATTTGTACAATACAATTTTTTTTTCACTTACACCGGCAAATGTCGACATTCTGCATGCATTAATGGTGAATGTCGAATAAAAATGTTTTTGTCATGCTAAGACAAAAATTAAATTTTTTAATGATACTTTATAATTAAAATATATCATGATACATATCAAAATATAAGAGAAAGTTAGTGCAATAACACATGTAAAATTACTGAACTTAAAATGAATAGTATATTCTATAAGATAAAAAGGGAAATAATACTCATATGAAATATAAACAACTTGATTAATGGTTACCATCTTTTTTACTGCAGCAACTTAATTTGTTATATTCGCTTTTCTGTCTTTAGTTTGTTCTAGTTTCACCTCTAACAAAAAAAAAAAAAAAAAAAAAAACCTAGTACTTGGAATTTGAAATATACACCGGTGATGGTCCACATTTATAAGAATATAACCAAATATTCGGACTTTCATCAACGAATTTGTGTTTGCCGACATTCACTAATTTCCCTGCTTCACTATAACGTATACGCAAAATTCTACAAATACTTGGATAATGCTTCAAATATTACAATTGGTTTAAAACTGTTAAAAAGATATGAGCAAATCTCATTTTAAACCTATACATATAAGGCGACATATATCTGACTTAAACATCAAGTTAAGTCTTAACATTTTATAATTAAAAAGAAAAAATGAATTTTAATTATTGGTACTCTTTTTTTAAATAGTTCTTCCTATGAAAAATCAATTTAAGAAGTACCTCAACTCAAGTATAAAATTTGAATTCAACAATATTAAAACTATGTTAAATTGTGTCGAACGTTATAAGATGGCAAAACCGGCGAGGGTGTGGCGATTTTAAGCTACTCTGATTACAGACATTAAGCGCGCTTTAAATACAGAGTGCTACAAACCTATACAATTAACCTTTGAATTCACAGTTATTAATGTCACTGGAAAAGACACAACAGCTGGAATAAACTATGAGGGTGGGATAAATGCATTGTATTGAGAAGAAAAGAAAGCAGTCTTCTAAATTTACCTTTTACTTTGTATGGATATTAACTCTGATTCAACTCTGTTTTATTTGAATATTTGGGTGAAAAATAAAATTATAAAACTGAAATGAATAAATGAATAGGGAAATGAAATGAATCATGAATATAACAAAATTTAAATTTGTTCAAGTTACCATGAATATATTCGAAAATAATTTTTGAAAAATTGGGAGAAATTCAAGAAATAATAATTGGGTAATGAAGCTGATATATAATTGAATAATTCTTTACTTTAAGATGCGATGGTCTTTTTGGATAATATCTTTTGAAGTTAGAACTGATAAAATACTTGAAAATAGGATATTGAGAAATAAAAATAATGAAACATCAATAAAAAAATGAATTTTCGAATATTTTTGAGTGTTTTGCCATGTCAGTTGAAATCGTTTAGTTGCATAATACATTTCTTTAATGTTTTTGATCACATGAAATATAGTAGAACGTCGAATCAATTGCTACCAGAACCGTATTGGATATTCGATTGTCCAGAAAATTGGATGACTCATAGAAAAAAGTATTTTTTTTCACTTACAAAGAAAAAAAATTTGCTTTTGTCCTATTCATTATTGAGAAAAACATGTGGTCTTCATTTTGTACTCTTATATAACCATACCTAACCTTTAATGTATCGAACCGATGCGCAGATGTAAAATTAACTCGCCTTCGCATTGACACGCTAGGTATACACACATACATTTGTTGTTTGGTGAACGGGCCCCACATTGTGCGAACTGTGTATTGGTCAATTCTATTGCTCATATTCTTACTCAATGTCCCAATTTTGCTCCTGATCGCTAATTCACTTTCATTCGCCGTTTTTAAATCTACAAGACCTGGTGGATGAGAAACCTCACTCGAAACTTTTTGACTTTTTAAAAGCAATAGTATTTCTTCATAGTATTTAAAATTTGAGTTTTTTTTAAACCTTGTGCCAAATTGTGATAAGTCATTGATTTTAACTTTTGACGTTTTACAATGAATTCTTAATTTATTTACACTTTTTTTTAACTGGAACTGTTTAAAAATCCCTGTGAAAGGCGCAGCTTGTCCCAAATTGGACTTTATGCCAGTAAATCACACCATACCTACCAAATCAAATCTTTGAACAAATAAAAGCCAATTATTTTACTGTCTGGATTTATTTTTATAAGGTCAGATTTTTGTCTGCGGTTTTATTTTTTTCTGAAGTACGATCTAAAAAATTATATTTTGAAAAATATTCAGGAAAATTATAATTTTACTTCTGATGCCATCTTTAACCCTTGTCAACTAGAAATTCATCTAATAGACAACCAATCCCTAGAAGTTCTGTTAATTCCATATGTTCCCCTCCCGTTCACACCATCACGTTTTCAATATTTTCATAACTAGTTAAATCCGAAGTGATAACTGTATAATTATTACTTTTCGAGGTAAGCTGTAATTGTCATCGAACAGTCGACGATCCAATGAAATTTGAGTTAATATTATAATCGGTCATTGTGAATGTGTTTGCATTTTCCCTATATTTTACTACAATCCTAGATATTTTTTTAATTGAAATATCGATTAAAAAAAAGAATATATAAGCACAGAATTTGAACCTTCTGTACATGTAAGAAGTACAGAAAGATAAAATAGTTATACAGCTGCAGTAGTACGATGATTTACGGTGAGCACTCTTTAACATCTTCCAAGAATGCAAATGATAATTTTTTTACCACTTTTTTTTATTTTTTTAATTGAAATATTATAATACTTATCTTAAGTTGCACTATTATGTTAAAAATAAATAAAAAAAAAGCGTAAAAAATAAACTTATTTTTAAGCTATGAGCCGGATGATTAATTACAGAATAAAGCTAATTTTGGTCCATTCTTAATTTAGTTGAATTAGATATCTAAGTTTAAAGTGAATTGTATGAGAACATAAAACGTAGAGCTCTTTTTTTTCGTATAAATAAATGCACTTTAATATTTATTATATAACAAAATTTTCAGAAACTCACCTTTTCGTTCTGGTAGGCAGTGACAGCGATGAACTCCGTCTCCTTGAAGACGTACGTCCTGAAGGTGGAATAGGGGAGCTTGAGGATGTCGTTTGCCCGCACCAGGTGGAACCTCGGCTGGTATTTGTGCATCGAGTTCAGAATCGTCTGCGTTGCCAGAAAAGAACAACACGAAAACGTTGTGATAATAGGCAGCTTATTCATTCAAAACAAGCATCAAAAATATATCAAATAGTCATTTTGAACAGCTATGGATTGTTAACCAATAATGATATGTAATTGATTTCCATGAAAATAATGGTTCAAGGATCTGCAAAATTTAAATTTTACGTGTTTCATTGGGATTTCATTGGATCTTTCATTGGGATTTTAATTCCCTTATTAATGCAATAAGAGTCAAAAATCGTAATATAGTTTTAGCGACAAATAAATTTATAATTCCATTCTTAATTAGGTTTGCTGTAAGAGTGAAGAATCCGATATTCATGATGATAATATTCAAATCGCAAGCACCAGAAATGTTGCAAATCGTTCACTTTAGTCCAAACCCATAATACTGCGAACCTGCTATACTGATTTGACAAATTTCTTTTGCTGTTGTATTTCTTTTGCTGTACTTTCTTGATGCTGTTAATAAATTTCTATTGTCGTATATTTGCATTGTCGTATGTATTGTATGTATGTATTTAAAATGCTTAAAAGCCAGAAAAATTTGAGCATTCACGCAGAAATTCGGTCCATATACGACAATACAAATTTATTAGCAGCATCAAGAAAATAGTAGATGGGCGGTAGTTGCGGTGTATACTTTATAAATATAAAGGGAATAAGCTATTGATAGTGTAATTTTTCTATAGGAATTTCAATGAAATAATTAGAAAGATTGACCGTTATTCATTTATTATATCTTATAACTTTAAACGAACAATTCTTGTATGTATATAAATTTGTTTCCTATATCTCGGAAATGGTTCAGACGATTTGGATCAAATTTTATGTTTAGATAAGGTTTTGCTTTTTAGGTTTATATATATATAGGTGTCTTTCTTTTTTTTTTTTTTTAAAAAAAAAGGCGATTTTACACACACACACACACACACACAAAAAAAATTATAACTAACTATTACCTTTTTTCTATTTGCTCTAATGCTGACAATATCATATACCGCCATCTCGTAAATTTTTGTGGTACTTGTATTGTTCCAATAAGATGATAACCTACTGGTAACTCAAAATTGTGTGAGATAGCACTATATCCCAGTGTCAAAATATGAATACGTCCGACTCGCATCCAATAGCAACAATGCAATTATTGTGTAAACCAATTCGAATAACACGTTAAACTAAGTGCATTCATGTTTTTTTTTTTAAATTTAAATTATCAGTTCATATGTAGATAAGATAAAAAATTATTCATATGTAATCAATATATAATTCATAGCTAAATATTTTCTCCTAAAAACCCCAATTTCACGAAAAAACAAAACAAAAAGAAAAAAAAAACTGCCGAGCGAAGCTGGTAGTAATACAATTTACGAATCACCCTTTTTAATTATTTTGAATACTTAAGATATCTAAAGTTCATCGGAGAAATTCTTCTTTAAAAAAGCTTAGTGCAATTCGACTTGCAATATTTTCAAAAAAGAAGTTTCAGCAATCAAAATCAAACCATTATAAGTCATCGAAAATTGATTTTATGGATGAGATAAGAAATAAGAGAAAGGAAGAAATTTAAAGGAAAGAAAGGAATAAGTATGAAGCGTCTTAAATAGTCACAAAAAAATGAAAGATGGGTTGGTGTTTTGGAATCTTCTATTATTTGGTTTTTGCAACACACATTTATTTTCTCCGTCGCGTCGTCATGTGGCAAAAGCTCAAGTAACGAGTCTGAAAAATCGGCCAATAACATCGCATGTTTTTAACAAGGGAAATTGTTCTGCTGTCTGAATTATGTCTGATTCATGACTGGGTTTCGATTTAGGAAAAAAATATTAATTTGTACTGGCAAATTTTAAATTAATAATTTTTTTTTATTAAAGCGCGGCAATATGAATCATACATCAACATGCTTATTAAAATAAAAAACAATCGGCAAACTGCCAACTGAAAAACTATTGGAAATGTTAAATGAAACTAATAAAGTGGACACTTTTAAAATATACATTCGTCTAAATCTGAAAAATATATTATACGATATCTACAACTATTCCGAATTAAGTAAAGGCAAATTCAAATATAAGCAAGGAAGAAAGTAAACGAAAATAATATAAAAAATTTGAAAAACGCACTCAATTGTTGGGTGATCTGAGAACATATTTTTCAATTTTAGACGAACCCTTTCTCAAATCATGGAAAATGTCATAATTTTAACCACAAATTAATCACAATTTACAAATAACTCCATGAAACTTTTTCCTGTGTTTTTATTATGGTACAGTACATATTTTTCTACCTGGACTTTCTGAACTTACTCCTTTATTCTTTGAATAGTAATTTGTAACTTTTTCCGCCTATTTATTCATTTTCCTAAGTGTTCCTATCGAATTTATATTCAAATTCATGATTTAGTTAATTTTTATCCTTGAAAATATGCAAAATATTTACTTTACAATCAAATTTTTTATTCAATTTTTAGTGCGAAATTAATTGTCATAGATAAGATATACAATCAATTTTCCACTCGATTCAACTCAAATCAATTTATGTGCAAACAAATTTGAAATTCTGAGAACTCGCATTATTAAGATAGTTTGTGTAAATTTTTCCAATGTTAAAAATTTATTTTCTCATAACAGAATTATTTTCAGAGATATATTACGATCTGTTTTAAAGTTACAAAAATCACTGTAAAACTAACAGAAAACTAAAACTTTTAAAAAAACCCAATCAAAACCACTTCTCTCATCACACACGGTAAAACTTCGAATAAAACCAATTTCTATTCCATCTTTTTCTCACTCGGCAGCTAGTTCCAGCACAACTGACAAGGAAATTATCTTTTCCGGATGGCAACGACAAGTAACTGCATTAGAAGCAGGGATCACAAATGAAAAACTAAGAAAACATTGTTTGTTACAAACTGTCAGGACTCAGCTCAACGGTAAAATAGAAGCTGACATGAAAAAATAGAAGCTGTCATCCAAACTCCTTTGTGCGTCTGGTGACGCGAGACCACGCAAGAATATCCAATTGGTTACCATTCGCATCTGTCCAACGCAGAAGGTTCTGCTTTGACACAGGGAAACGTGTGACAGTTTGCTGTCGGCATTTCATGTAGTGTATAAAGACTCACTTTTCTTGTGTTCAGGGCGTAATACTTGACTGCCCTTAGCGTAGTAATTTCCTGCCAGTAATAGTTTAATTGCGATCCACTAGACCAGAGTACCTACTGGATTGAGCAAATTGAATGTCTTGTCGTTTTGAAGGATTTCTCTTACCGCCGAAATTCTTTCGTATCATGTTATCTCCGAAAAAGAAAAAAGAAAAAAAATGTTTTTGTCAGCGCTTTGCCGGCAGACGATTGAACTAAAGATAATAAATTTGAAGAAGTTTTGGAGTAGATAATATGACGAAGCTATAATCCTCAAGTCCTTTTATTACAAAATTTGAATAAGTTTAATGATTAATTAAAAACTAAAATTTACAAGAGATTAAAAAAGAAGAATAAATGGACTGCCCTTATTGTAGTTATTTCTTGCCACTAACAGTTTGATTGCGATCGATTAGATCAAAATGCCATTGGTCAAAGAAAATTGAATGTTTTGTCTTTTTGAAGAATTTTCCTTTCCACCAAATTTCTTTGTTAATCACGCACTACTTCTAGGAAGCCGACGACTGAACTAAAGATAGTCAATTTAAAGTAACTTTAATTTTGAAGGGCGAAGATATAATCAATCCTTAGGCTGTTCGAAATTATAGCCAGTTTTCTTATTAATTAAAAAACCAAATAAAATCTACAGAGCATTGAAATGTAAGGATAAATGGGCTGTTCTTATTCTAATAACTTCCTGTTAGTAACAGTTTAATTTCAATCCGTTTGGAATCAATTACAAAATTGAACAAATGGAATGTCTTTTTGAAAGATTTCCCTTGCCACGAAAATTCTTTGGTATTATGTTATTTCTAGCAAAGAAAAATTACATCTGTCGTCGATCAGCTAAACGACTGAACAAAAAATAACAAATTTGGAATAATTTTAATTTTGAATGACGAAGATATAATCAATCCTTAGGCCATCGTTTCGAATTTTGAATTAACTGATTGTTTAAGAACTAGGTAAAATTTACAGGGCTGTAAGAAATAGAGATAAATGGATTGACTTAACACATAAAATGCAAAATTATCTGTAAAGTTAAAATAATAAATATAAACAAGAAACTATCCTAGCCTCCACCACTAACCTTTTTTAGCCTTTTTTTTTTTTTTTTTTGCTTCATATAAAAGCTTATAACCCCTAGATATGTTGCCAATAATTACCTGCTTGTTAATAATCAATCACCATTTTCCACAGTAGATTAAAAAAATAACATCATTGTGTTCCAATCACTGTGCCAATTTCGAAATTTTTTACTCAGTATGAAACCGTCTTTTATGAGAAACTTATTTCATATGAAACCTCACCAGTAGTCATCTGCCTCCCTCCTTTTTAGAGTTTCAAAATATATCTCAAAATGAAACTTCAATGGAACGACTTCACTATTTTGCTAACTTAGCTAACCAATCAAATTGGTCAATGTTTGAAGTCTAATTTAAAATGATACTTTCTTCTGGTATGATAAGATGTAGTTAATCAAAGTTGGTTGCCATGACTATATAATACTATTAAAATGTTAGTGAACAGCTAGTCGCCGAAAGCGATCAGTTTTTCTATGTTAAACAATACATTTTGACAATAGTTTTAAAAATAAAAATAGTTGTAGGTGAATTCCTTTAACCTATTAGATTATATGAAGGATAGAAAAATAAATGTGAACAAATTTGAATTTGCTTCCTCAAGTACGAAGATGAAATGTAAGCATGGTTTGAGTTCCCTTTGCCTGCACATTAAAAACATTGTGGCTGAATAATAACCCTATTATTGATAATAGGATGTGCCTTACGTACAAGTTTCATAGCTTCAGCAATCTATTTACAGAAATTCACAATCACTTTAATATTTTTTGTGGCAATCTAGTATACATTTGTCCGATCATTATAGAATGTTAGGTCATTATAGCAACATTATCAATATAGATCATTATAGCATTATTTGAATTTATATCATAGTATTTATTTATTAAAAGAAATATCGTTTTTTAATAAAAATGAAAAAAAAATACACACTGCTTTATTTTGTTACACGAACATGTAATTCTATGTTTTACATAACGAAAACCTGCATATTTAATGAACTTACAAGCAATTTAAATATCATTTCTAATACCTATACGTTTTTATTTTTGAAATATCTATAAGACTTTTTTTATTGCATTTTCGTTTAATATTAAAAAAAAGAATAAAATACCAAGAAGGAAAATTTGCGAATATGCCTTAATGTAATTCAAGCATTAAACCATTATTCAACATGTAATTTTGGAGAAATAAATTCGAACTTTAAATGTTAAAAGAATTGGTTTTAACTCTTTAAGTAATTGCTTTTATGTGTATAGCAAAAAATAGCCTGCATTAGAGTATTTCTAGAAATAATTGTTTCTTAATGAGGAATTGTAATTCGTAAATATATGTAATGGCTTGCAAATTTGCAAATCAAATGCAAAATTCTCGGTGAAAATCTTAATCCATTCCCTTTAAATTCTTCCTTTCTTTCCATCAGCAGAATTAAATTAGCTTTGAGATATAGAACTGAAAAAAGGTTATTCCGATTAATTTAATGAATCTTTTAGATATTCAAAATAAAAGTTTGTTCAAAAAAATATTCTATTAGGCAAAATATGCAGTCCAACAATTTAGCATTTACTCATTTTATTTTTAAAATTATTGTTTCAGAAAATAAAGTACAACCGATAATTCGATTCTAGAATATGTATAATTAAAAGCAAACATTAATATTTTAATACTAATTTTTCAGAAATATATGAACTATGCGTACTTCAAAATCAGAAGAAAAAAAAATTTCAATGTTTGTCGTACTTTGTATTTTAATTTATTTCAATTTTATCTTTATTTAATGAAAGAAATATTTTATTAACTTATGTAAAATTAAGTTATATTTATAAGATCTTATTCATGTTTAATGAATAAGTTATTGCACTGACTTTTGCACAATTACAGAATACAGTTTACATGCAAAACGTTTATAAACTAAGTAACTTCAATAGTTTTCATATCACAAAATATACTTATATAACTTTATAAAATTAAAGTTGAGGCAAAAGCTTTCAAATTTTTTTTAATAAGTCTTTAATTTCTAGAATTGTTTTTTCGCTGCAAACGAACTTTCATTATTCATTTCAATTTCATTTTCAATTTTTCTCATTATTCAAGAAAATTCGTTATTCCTTCAGTCGAACTGCTTGTAAATAATATCAGTGTTGGATTATTTACCTCAAATACAATAAATATTATTTTGTACATGTCCCTATTTTCAAAACGATTTTTTTAAAGTAGCCATTAGTTTATACAGCTAACTAAACTTTTAAAAAAATTAGTTATTAAAAACCTACTCAAAAATTTCATGCAAATTCGAATTTTTTTAAACATAATTATGCTTCAAAGTTGATATATTATCTGAAATTGTTTTATATAGGAAAAAAAAATCATTCAATACGTTCTACAGAGCAACCATTAAAAAAGTACTAAATTTGTTAAGTACTTGATGGATGGAAAAAAAAAAACTTTCAATAGTTAAATAATTTTTTGCTTGTCGACCATTTAAAATAAAGTAGATCATGCTTGTACATCATATAAATTTAAATTACTTGTAGATTTTGTGTATCACTGTTCTAATTAGAATGAATGTAAGAAGTAGCAATGGATTCAATATTTTGACTAAAATATTAAACGTCTTAACTTATTTTTTCTTTATACTGGTATTAAGATATCGTTTGCTAGCAGTTTATTAATATATGCAGGAATGTAACAGTTTTAAATCTGTCATTTTGACATCAAGTGTTAAACACAGCTTTACGTTTGTTTAGTTTAATTTGAAACTGTTTTTTTTTAAAAAATTGTTGATAAATTATAACATTAGAAATCTGGCAGATGAATAAAATGATTTAATAGACCAAATTTTACTGGTTTAGAACACCTAGGCTGATTGAGTGGTGAAACCCTCCCTGTTTACAATTTCATGCGACCCATGCTTATAAAAGTCAATGTTCAAAACAAAATGAATGCATAAAGTAACGTTTTTCTTTGAAATGTTTTATCTTTTAACTAGTTTGAAGATATCGCTTAATCGTCGTTTATAAAAAAAACATATAAGTGTGAAGGGTTTCTATTTAGCTAAAAGAAACACTTTTATAGTGAATTTATTTAGTTAATAAAAACAAAAATACAAAAAACAAAAAAAAGGACTGAAATTTCAGATTCGCCGCATTTTCCAAAACTTTTATTTTTATGTTTCTTTTTGGCGAGATCTTTGTTAATTGATCAAAAAAATTGCACTAAAATGTTGCAGAAATTCTAAAAAGTACGAGATATCATACAACATAGGTATTATTTTGATAAGAAGCGAAGGAAATTTAATGTATGAAAAGGTTAAAAAATTATGACATACTTGTTAGAAGCTTCGATAAGATTTTATATCCAAGAGTATTCGAAATATTTCACTGTAATACATTATGAAATCAATGAAAACTGATTCCGATATTTCCCGTTCTTATTAAATAACTAGTGATTATGTTCGTTTTTAATAAGAAAGAATCCAAGTTATACCATAATTTAAATATATTAGCAGTGACAAACTCTAAGACTGAAGAATTACCAAAATTTTAAGGACACACGGTCTTATAGGGCCGATCCGAAATGCTATAATTTCATAAGCACAGAGATATTGATATTACATGATCATTTTGAAAAATGAGAGAATTTGCTGAGAGGGCTGATGGAGCTGTATATATTATGGACTTTTAATTCCTGATACGAGACAGAACATTAGATGTCAAATTCCAATAATATTTGTATCTTTCCAAATTCAATAAAAAAAACGCAAAATAAAATGACTCTTACTTCTTTTAGGTTTATCTGATAAGTTCATAATACTATAATTATTTATTATTATAGGAAGATCATTTTAAACTAAAAATGAATTTCACTTACAAAGCCATGCTTATCAGAGATGTTATTAGTGATCTTGAGCTTGTGGAAGGAGACCACCTTTTGCATCCACTGTTCTCCCGTGGATGGAGAATCCGGATGTATGTACATCCTCTTGGGCATCTCTGGATCTGCCTTGCCGGCCACCACCCACCTGCTGTTATGGAACTTGTAGCGACAGTCGTCTGCAGCCACAATATCCATCAACAAGATGTACTTAGCTTTCTTGTCCAGACCACTGACTCGGACTTTGTAAGCAGGGAACATGCGCCTGTCAATCAAAAATTATATTAATTGAAACATTATCAATTAATTTAGAAATATTAGACAATTATGCAAAGAATCTAGGATACAGATAAAAGATGTATTTTCAATATTGTGATTTTAAGAAAAAATATAAATTTCAATACAACAAAAAAAAATATATCATTAGTGTTCTGAAAGAAAGATAATTGTAAAAGGAACATTTTCAAAACTATAATCTGATTACAAATGAGGCATGCAAATGATGTCTGTTATCTATATTGAATTCGGAAAGATAGAAATAGAAATAATTTTTCTTCAAGTCAGAAATTTTTAATCCCCCCCCCAACATGTATTCCTTTTTTCTTTTTTTTTTTTTTTTAATGAAAAAAGAAATCCTCTCAAGAGCACGTTTACAAGAAAAAAAGAAAAGAAAAAAAACCAAATATAACCTAAAAAATTTAATCCTCCAGTGATCTACAACTTTGATAAAATATCTGAAACTTTTAGGACTGAATTTCAGTAGTAGATATACCTTATATTTTTAAATGTAAGTATCTCGAGAAATACTGAAATCTCGAAGAGTATTTTACTAATGGAATTTTATAAAAGTATGTAAAAAAAACAATTAACTTTTATATTGAGTATGTAAAAAGGAAAACACCTAAACCTAATAGTTCAAAGATAAATGCAATTATTTAGAGAAAATCTTTGGAACATTTTATACTTGATTTTAAAATTATTTTGCTCTATTAATATTAAAGAATCCGACAAAATTTAAGCGACACATTTTACAAATTACTTTATTTAAAAAAATGAAAGCAATGAAAACAAAATCTAAACATATATCGAATGACATTTCTTGTTATTTCTTACATAAACTAACCATGAATTCCTCAAAACTGTGAAAAACAAATATATATAAGAACTTTCATTTTAAGAAATCCATTTCCGCAAATGATGGAAAAAGACATTTTCATAGGTGAAAAATTTTGAAAATAGCACCAAATTATCACATTTTTTTCTAACCATTTCTGAGAAAATTGCAGTTTTATCCAAAATCTTGAGATAAACAAACAAATGACTTCACAAAACTGCTCGCTCCTTATTGCCTATCTCCACCCTAATAATACTACATCATGTGTATTGAGCATCAATTAGGATATTTTAGCCATGCATCAAAACAGCGTAATAAATCTTCTTTATGACTTTAAACAGCGGAAAAGACAACCATGACGATTATCATCAACACAATCCAGCATAGTAGTGGTAGCTTCTTAACAAGAACCCAACTAAGCAGATGTTCTGCACCACAATTCGTAATACATAAATGTTTAAATCCACTTTTCAAGACAGCTGCTTAACCAATTCGTAATAAATATTCATAAAGCATAAAAACAAGTGAGGGAAAAATCAACTTTGCACTCGTAAATACGCCTATCAAGTTTCCTGTTCACATGAAACGTATCAGGTGTCATTTATGACAATAAAATCGACCCATAACTAGGTTTAAACTTTAACAGTTTTATGGCTTGTTTGTATTGGGTGCATAGGAATGGGTTTTTGTTTTGTTTTATAGCCGCTCATTACTATACAGTGAGCAAGTTCGTGAAATATAAAATTAGTGATTATAAGTAGCTGTTTCTGAATCTTATGAGGCGCGCAGGATGTGTTACTTCAAATTTAATTAGAGGCGCCGATGTCGTAAAAGTGTGTTTTATATAGAGGGAAAATGGATTAGGTCATTTGATTTCATGCTGAGATTTAATGATGAATCACTTACTTCATAACAATAAGCAAATAACACAGATTTATTCCATATATTAAACTAGCTAGATTCGAGAACCCAAAATGAATACATGCATCTAATCTGACAATAAATTCCATGTTTTTTTTTTTTTTTTTTTTTTGTCGATGTGAAATGACAGTTTTGGGATGAATAAAATTTAAATGAATTTGATTTTATGCGAAGGCTTGGAAATAAAACATTTATTCCATAAAAATAAGCAAAGAATTTAAATAAATTTACCCCATACTAACTAAGTTCAGGTATTCAAAGCAATATAGTGATCTGATATAAAGCCAATTTCTAGTCTTTTTTTTTATTTTTCTTTTCTTAATGGAATAAAAATTTATTGCACGAAATTAAAAATTAAAAAGAATTAGATCATAACCTGTTAAACTGAGATTGAAGATGAATTACTTATGGAATAAAAAATAAAAACTATAGGTAATTTTATTCCTTAACTTCAACGAAATAAAATTATATATTCGTTGAAATGGGGAAAAAAAAGATAAATAGATTCACCAGCAACTTTTACATTTTTTAAAAGTAGAATAATGGACATTCAGGTAACTGGATGTAAATTTTTTTGTTTTTAATATATGTCGTTTTCCACTACATTGGCCAGATTTTCGGAACTTCAAGATGATAGTTAGGGAGAAATTTTGCGAGTATTGGAAAAGTAAACAAAAAGAAAATTGTAAAAAAATTAATAAAATAGAATAAAAACTCAAAAGCAATGAAATAATATTTTTTTAAAAAATTGAACTTGAAAGACATCTAAAAAGATCATTAAAAAAATTTTCTTTCACAGTTTTGTTTTTCAGGTTAATTCATGCACTAAAGCGATATTAAATTCGTTCTTAATTCATTCTTTGAAAATAAAAATAAAAAAAAAATTCAAAAGCTAACTTTTAGCAATACAAGATAAGGTTTTCATTTTTTTTTTACTATGAATTATTTATTGATAAATAAGAAATGGGACAATTCATGATATTTAATTCAAAATATTTATTAAATATGGAACAATAAGTCGAAAACAAAACAAGAATTGCTCGTATGAAGCTGGAATGTCTGATTTCATGAATGGGATAAAAGTTAAAAATCAAAAATCGTCATTTATGTTTACGTTTTTTAAAATTTAAACTTGCTAATATTTTTGAATTTGAATTGAATTTTATAAGTATAATTCACGTCAATTTAGGATATGTAATTAACATTGGAAGCAAATCGGCAGACACTTCATCGATTCCGAGAAATTGACCGAAATTTGATGGTCCTAGTTATCCTAGGGTGCATTGCCACCTTAATCTTCGTCCCTAACTTGAGAAAGGAAGATGAAGCTTATTATAGAGGAACGCGGAATGATTATTATTAAGGACTTCTATCCATTAACATTTTATCTGAATAATAATAATAATAATAAACATTTCAAAAAAATCTCAGTCAAAAACACAACATGGATCTGTCAACTGTAAAATTAAAATATATATAAAAAAAGTTTTTACAACATGCATTGCAAGGAAGTGTATGAAAATTAAAAGTAAATATATGTTGTTGTTGTTTTTCAGAAATTGTTTTCTGTAATATTGAAGAGAAATAACAAATTTTTATTACTTCAGTACAATTGTTAATTGCCGATATTTTTTTGAAAATTCCTGATGAAAAACATTAAAAATAAATTAGTATAAAGCATCACGAACACTTTCAACCTCTATTATTAAATCCAAACTAAATATTGGCTATAGTATTAAAATAATAATCGTATTTTTTACTTTCTCTTTTAATCTTTTTCCAGATTTTCATTCGTGTTACTTTAATAATTCTTAACATTTAGTATAAATCAGTCGCAGAAACGAAGAAAGAAATGTTAGAAATAAAATAAATATTTTACCTTTTCAACTATATCATTTTCATTTTTTAGCAATTTTAATTTTTCTTAATTTCTTAAAAAAATTTAACATAATTGATTTTGGAATAAAGAAACTTTTCGAAAGGTACTCTCTTGCTGGACCATATTAAGACTTTGAACCATACCACTACCATTATTTATTTTATTTTTTTATTTCAATACATGCATCTTCAAAATGAATTTATGAATTATAATATTTCATACAAAGTGAATTTTCTTCTTAAAAACTTTGAAATGAAAAGATTTTGTTTCTCAGTAATGTTGGGTGTATCAGCTAATTTTGTATAAAATGCGCATGTTTGATGTAAATTAAACGCGTTTAAGACGCTGATTTTAAAATTATTTTGTTAAATCATAGAGTGAAAAATAAAAAATAAAAATAATTTTAAAAAAAAGCCAGCATAGAATACCAGAAAGAACTTAAAAACATTAATTAATTCGAAACCAGAAATAAAATATTAAGACTGAACTATATTGTTACTATTACTTTTTTAAAAAAATTTCTTTTTTATTTCAATACATACGATTTAAAAGTGGATTCCTATATTATAATAGTCTATACAAAAGACATTTTTTGTGTTAAAACATTGAATATGAAAGGATTTGAATTCTCAGCAACGGTGGCTATATCAGCTAGTTTTGTAAGAAAAGCAAATGCTTGATGTATAGCTAATGCGTTTAAGGTGCTGGAACTAAAATTCTTCTGTTAAATCAAACTATGAAAAATTTGAAAAATAAATAAAATGGTATAGAATACAAAAAGAGAACGGAAAAACATGAAAAGAAAAGAGCAAATAGAATATAAAATATAAAAAGAAAGAGAAATCTATATGTTTGATGTAAATTGAATGCGTTTAACATGCTGATGGTAATATTCTATATCATATATATTCGACTGATATTAAAATTGTTCAATAAATAAATAAAATTGTACAGAATACAAAAAAAAGAGAGAGAGAAAAAAAATTTTACGTAATCGAGATCACAAATAAAATAAATCAAGCACAAATTATCAAAGGAAAATAATTTAAAATTAAAAAAATTCTGATGCCCTCTAATAATATGAAACTAGATCATACCTTATTTTAATGCATTTCGGAATGTAAATTATATTATTGAAGTTTTAGCTGCTAATTCAACAAGATTTATCTAGCTTTCATACAACTGTCTTAACAATTTAGAACACTTTTCCCGACCTTTTTAATTGCTTTAACTAGCTGATTTATTGAATAAAATCAAAACTTCTTTAGGTATAAATGTTTATTAACATGCCAGTTAAACACGATTTCAAAATAAGAATAAAATATATATTCTAAATTATTGTATTTAACTTACAACTCTAAATTATTCATTCAACAATTAATTAGCGTTTTATTTCCAATTGATCAAATATTACCAGATATAAACAAAACTATTTGAATTTACTATTTATTCGTTATTGTTATTCCGTGACTATTTAATTTACCAGTTGTCATGAAAAATTATTTAACTAATGTTATACGTAAAGCATGCCAGATAAAAATCTTTGTACATGCGAATTAGTTTTTTAATTTCTCCGCTATAATAAGCAATTTGATCAATGAATTGAAATCATGTAATCGTTGAATATTTATCGTACATCATTGTATTAAATTTTTAAAATCATAATCAGTTTGATTTTACCTAAAAACAGCAAACAAAATGTAAGTTTCAAATGTGTATGAGTATTCATTTATTATTATTTTATACATTAAAATTTAAATTAAACTACTCTTACGAACATAAATAATTCCATCTAATTGTTTCATCGAACTAATTAAGAACGTAGATCAAAATTATATAAATATAAACCAAAATATACGAATTTCTGAATGAGAATTAGGTATTCATCCAAAAATTATCATCATATCCATATGAAACAAATCTAATATTCTCTCAAAGTTATAAAAAACAAGGTCAATTTATCTTATAATATGATCTAATTAATGAATAAAAATATTAGATTTATCTAAGTTTTTTATTGAACCAAATATCAAGGTAGAAGTAATATGGGCATTCCCAATTACATCTGTCCGTCTCTTTCAGATTTGGCCCTCCCAATCCATAACCAAGTCCAGGATATGTTATTCCACCAAGATTATTAGTCCGTCTTCCATGCTCGACAAGGCTTGTCCCTTAAATTTCCTGAGCCCTCAGGTGGCCACACTAATCATAGACTACATCCAATCGAAACAAAGCCTCGAACGTCCAGACCACCAATAACAACCATCCTAAACAATCTCTCCAGTGCCCCCCCCCCGACTATGCGATTCTCTCCCCCACCCATACAACATAACCCTAAGATAGATCAGACAGTCTGCCATTTGCAGTAGAGTATCATTAGCAACAGGAATATCTACTGGGCGAGCAGTTAGCAGAAGTAGCAACACAATAGATGGATATAAGTCATCCCACATGGGAGGGGGCTGGGAGGTTGTACTTAGCTACGATTTGTACAAGGAACATCGAAAACATCCGTCGTTTCCCCTCCTCCCCGCTTCCTTTTTTTTTAACATCATTATCCCCTTGTGGACCCTCCTTTAACAAAGAGAGGGCTTTCTCACACAGGGCTGTTCCCCTGTACAGTAATGTAATTAATGCTGGTGTAGTTTAGTGTGGGAAAGTATACCCCCTCACTTGTACCATTATGTAATAGGGGATCGGGGAAGGTACTTACAATATTGCAACAAGTTCCCACTATTATGTGCTAAGCAGAAACACAGGTGGTTGATTTCGCACATCGGGTAGCAAATGCAGTTACAATTAGCTTCAGAGGAAGTTGCAATTGGCTTATTGCTATTGGGAGAAGTTACTATCTGATGAAATGTGAGAAATTGTCCTCTTTCATTGAACTGAATGTTTATGAGTAACATTAGGTAGCTGATGCATCGACAGAAATATCAAAGAAAGTCATTGAATGTTAACTATATTAATTGCTCTTACATTTGGAAATTAATTATGATAGCATTGTCTGTTATGTTATTAACTAAGATTATCCAATACCTAACAATTAACCTGATAATTAATTCTTCATTTGATAATTCATCGTATAATAACTAACTATGTAAACAAGGGTGCATTTTTTAAATTAACAAATATCGGATAATACTGTTGTATACCCTTTTTTTAGTAAAAAATATAATATGAAATTAAAAAGGAATATCTTTCCCTTCTATTTCTATGACTCAACTTAATATTCAAAATTGTAATTGCAAAAAAAAAAAAAAAAAAAAAAAAAAAAAAGATTTTTAAAAAAAAAAAAAAAAAAAAAAAAACTGTTATTCTTTGTTAGTTATCTGGTAAATCAATATAGGAAGGTAGTTATACTAATCAAGAACATTATAAATTAAGTATTAATATAAAAGACAGCTTTGTAGATCTTAAGGAACGAATTTTGAAATAAAAGAATATATTAATATCCTATCAAATCAAATTCAATTACATTTTTATTTTACTTAAAATCATTAGTAAAAAACACTGTACTTCTTATTTCAAGAATTTATAATAGTGATTAGTTATACAGATGCAGAGAAAATCGTTGTACTATTGTAAAAATAGCAATATTCATTAAGATAATGAGCTTTATATTAGGAAAACATATTAGTATATCGATTTTAAAGATAGTCTATTTATGTTACAAAAAAAAAAAGATAAACGAAAAAGAAAATGTGGATTTTCTAACCTTATTCGGTTTTTAAAAAAAAATTTTTAATTCATTTTTTTTTAAAATTACTTAGTACTTAGTAATTTTTACTTAGTAATTAATATCTTTGAAATTTGAAAACCAACCATCTTTCACCCCCCCCCGCCTCCTCCCTTTCCTGCTGTAATTTGTATGACGATTTTAAACATCCTGCAAATACACAGAAGGGAGATAAGTTGCAAGTACATAGATGAAATTTTGTGAGAGCTACAAACAAGTTATATATTCACCAGTTATTTCATTATTTCTTCAACATTTAAAAATATTTTTTTAAATTGAATTTAATGTTAGGAAATCATCTTATACTCAAAAACTCAGAAATAATTTTTTAAAAAGTTAATGCAAAGTATCATTAATTTTCCATTATATGTGCTTTAATTTATCTGATGATAAACTGAAAAATTACGAATGTAATAAATATAGTTCCTAAAGACAACCTCTTCCAACCAACTTCTATCGATTCAGTTTTTAAATAATTAATGGTGGGGGGATTTTCGTATTACTTATTTGGATAATCGCTTTGAAGATAGTTTCATATGGAGACATACAGTTGGAGACTCCATTATCCCAAAAGGAACAACGAAAGTTTGACTGGAAACGCTGGCTGGAACTTTCCGATAACATCTCCATTCAAATTCCCTCATTCTTGTGTCTGCCTACACGTCATTTCCCCTGAAATTCTCGCCCAACGCATCGGTCAAACGTCCATAGCCAACCCCTTCATTACCCCGCTTTGAAAGAGCCACTGTCCTATTCTGCTACAAGGGCTATTTAAATGTTGGCTTCACTGCCCTATTCCGTGCCATTTGTTGGGAAACTTCGGGACGAAATTCAGGTACGCAATTTAAGTGTCACTGCCATCTGGCGGGGACAAATGACACTTATCAAAGTGGCGTCCGTTTTACTAATGATGCGAACGCGAAAGGCTAGCGAGTCCTCGCCAATGAGGTTTCGTCAGGATAGAGGGTGAGAACCCTTTTGCGCCAGACAGTGAGTTATGCGGCGCGCCGCACAACGCATCTGTCTTCATTGATGGGAAATGGCAAAAGCTTCAAAAGGACAGAGTGATCAAGAAGGACCGACAAAAGAGACACGGAGGGCCGTCAGCAACAAACCCATCTGAGATAGAAAAGATAGAGACAATTGATGGAAAGTTGATTGTCTGGTACTCTATAAATGAAGGAACTGAAATACTAAATAGTTAGATGATATCCTAAGAAACTAAAGAATGTTTTCTGACATTCTGTGCAACATAGGTATAATTTTTGAGAAAAGCAGTCTTTTCTGTCGTCTAAAATTCATTTTTCAGTTAAGGTTTAGACATCAGAATAGAGATAATTTCTCCAAAGGCAAGCATTTCTTGAATATGCTATTGGAACAATGATATGAATTCAAGGAATGTACACTCTCCTAGAATTTTTTACCATTTAAATCACATTGCATATTCTTAGATTTAAATTTAGATTGGCTATTCATGTTTTTTTAGTAAATCAAACTTTATTGTTTGGAAAGAAAATACTGAATAAAAAAGGGGGAGGGGCCAAATCTTCTTTTGTCATCCTCTTGATCACATAAAGTACGTTTCTTGTGTTTAACGCAAAAGAGATTTAAGAGTTTAAATATCATAAACAAAAGTGAAATGACAATAATAAATATCTAAATGCATAAAATCCTTTTTAATTCTGATGCACTTTTTTAATCTTTAAATGGGATAAATGATAATCATATAAATTCAATAACAATTATTTTTTATGAATTGCAATTTGATAGAAAAGAGGGACTACAAAAGATAAATACTTGCCGCTCATTCTTGAGAAAACTGCAGTCAATTTCTTTTCTATTATCAAGCAATCAAAGCGATAATCTTTTTTTTTTTTTTTTTTGGAAAACAAATACATTACCAACAAGCAGTAAAAGCCTATTCTACTTATTCCCTTTTAAATCAAATGAGCAGGTTTCAGAAATTTGTTTAAAGTTACAGGATAAATCTATTTTCATTGTTCAGTAGTTTTATTTAAATGTTCAAAGGGGGGGGGGGTCACTCTAATCCTTAAAGAGCTTTAAACAGATTACGAAAAGAAAAAAAAAAGTTATTTTATTTGAAAGTTTTAAAAATTAAACTAACTTGGCCAATTTTTTTAATAAAGATGGTATTAAATGATTTAAAGCTGACATTTAGAAGTTAATAAAAAAATATATTCAAATTCCTTATATAGTAAAGGGCAAATGTATGTAAAATGTATCATCATATCTTAGTGAAAAAAGTACTATTATCCAAAATCCAATTAATCCAAGTCCTATAGATATTTTAAAAATATGTATACATATATATAACATTCAATGTAGTAGAGTCATGCGTTAATTAAGTATTTTCAATATCATTACCAAGGAAAAAATGAAGGAAACAATTCAATCCATGCTTTTATTGATTTATTTTGATGTCTAGAATGCTCATAATCATAAATAAAAATGAAATTAGACCTAATCCTAAGGTCAGGCTTAAAAGCTCTTTAAACTTTATCATCATCTTTTATTGCACTTATCAACAAATAAAAATCTTATATCAGATTTTCGAAGACAGAAAAAGCTCGAAATACTAATTTACCACGTTCAACTTCTTTTATCAGAAATCTAAAATCTTGGAAACATCTACTTGCAAAATCTGCTGTCCGTTTCTGAAGGTTATTGTCAACTCCTCCCTTGTTTGACATTGCAATTTCTTCAATGACAGTTGTCGTTGAGGGGCATACTCCTAATTGCGCAAGAACAAAGGACCAAAATCTTTTCAATTCGTGTCCTTAACAGAAGGCATTTCGAATCAATACCAACCCATTATTCAAAGTTCTTCCTATCACTCTTCTGTTTTCTTTCGTTTACAAATCGAACTACATTACAAAATCTACTCATCAAAGACCTTCGCCAATGAATATTAAATCCTTTGTTCGCGCACCAACATCGGTGATACTTTTTTTGCACATCCATGAAGACAAATTCTAATCTTTGGTAACCTCGCATATGCAATGATGAAGCATGCTTTTGTTGGCGGAAATCAATGAAGATGAACACATTAAAAGGGAAATCCCAACATGCTTAAATCGACCTTAGTCTTTCGTCCGAAGGTCACATGTTTGTGCCTTTTGGACAAGCGACATGTCGGTGACAAGTTTTCGGACACGGTGTACCCGCTTTGTCCAGTGGTGGGAAACTGTTATTCGACTCTCTCGAGGTCAAGTTTCGTGTATTAGGAAGCAAGAGGTTTGAACAAAGAATCTCACTTGTTGTACTTGCCCCAGATGTTTACAGTTACCTTGGATTAAAAACAACATGAACAGACACAGGCTTGAAATTTATCCGTTTCCTTTACCCAAGTGAAGGGATTAACAAGGTAAATCTGAAGGTCAAAAAGTTGATGTTAAAATCTAGAAATAAGGCATCAAATATAACAATAAAATGAGCAGGGTTTTATTTGGAAATACGAATAAAAATCAAGTGAGGTGAAGTATTATTCTTTGAATTAAACATATTTTGCTTTTCACGAGCTCTACAGTTCTAATATTTGAATATGTTATT
The DNA here is from genome assembly GCA_026543865.1 of Argiope aurantia. Taxonomy (NCBI): domain Eukaryota; kingdom Metazoa; phylum Arthropoda; class Arachnida; order Araneae; family Araneidae; genus Argiope; species Argiope aurantia. The sequence continues at coordinate 235,872 of JAPMOR010124864.1, forward strand.
CTCAAAAAATGGATATTATGGTCACAGAAAATCGTTCATTTTCCTTCAATAAGCTAACTTTGAAGCTCACAAAGTTGATGTTTAAATCTAGACATCCTATAAAATATTATAACAAAACGTACGTAGCTAAATTTGGAAATATAGTTTCGAGTATATCAAAAATCACACCAAAAGTAATACCACTTTTTGAATTTAGCATTTTGAAGAATTTTATTATTTAAGACGGTCTTAAAGTTTGAATTTGTTGTTCGCATGAAATGAGTATCATGGTTTCAGAACATCATTTAGACTTCGCTAAAAATAAATCACAAAAAAAATTAAAAATGACAAACAAAAAGAAAATTTAAAAAGTTGATGTCGTCAACAGCCAAGCTTAGTATTACACAAATTTTAATTTTGCCTCGAATACTACAGTTTTGAAGCTGGAATTGATTATTTTCATGACACCAGCATCATGTCAATAAAAAAAATCATTCAAATGCTGTCATATAAAGGGTTAAATGACAATAAAATCATCAATAATGAAAAGAATAAGTCTATTTCATAGTAATCAAATGCAATATAGTGGGCTTTATCTTCATCAATTAATAAGTCAGGCTAAGTAAGAAAAATCTTATTTTAAATTTATTTAAATCTTTTGCATCAGTATTGTACCTCCAAAAATAATGTAATGTACCAATTGTAGTACATATACCAAAATTTGAAGAAATACTGATTTAAAGAATAATTATTTCCTTGTTCTTTTATTTTAAACATATTTTTTAAATTTTATTTTAAAGTATTTTTTCTTATTCTTCTATTTTAAACGTACTTTCCTTCAATTGCTTTAATTCTTACTTTTTAAATTTAATATCATTGAATTATAAATATAACTGAAATTGTTACATTTTAATAAAATATAAATACGTTACATACTGTATTTAATAATGGGAAATAATTAATAATATTAAATATTTAGATTTTTCATGCATGAAACTTAATACACTAATGAATCGATTTCATTATAGTCAGTTTCGTAAGTCGGGCGTAATTTCCATACATATTTAAATCAGAATAAATAAGTAGATTCATCTTTAATATTTATTTATATGTTTTGTATAATCATTGTACGAACAAAAATAATATAATGCTCCATTAGTGGCACATGTACCGTATTTTGAGAAATACTGGCAAAGGGAAACATTTTTTTCCAGATTCATTTATTTTAAATACATTTTCCTTTCTTTCTTTAATTTATTGAATTATATCATAAGAAATTTTTAAAAAAGAAATAAAACAATAGTATTTATAATAAGGTTAACAAAATGATAATATCTCGTTTTATCATCATTATTATTATTATTTATCCATTAAATTAATGGGGAATCTATAAAAAAAGGAAAGTATTGGTAAATTCATTTCTAAAGAAATGCGAAATAATAAAAAGTAGGTAGAGAAATAGACTTACAGTGTAAACAGCTTATCTAAAGAGCTCAGAGCGTGCATTTTATATCATTAAGATATTCCCAGAATAAAATTTAATTTCAGAGATAAATCACAAGAAAATCACCGTAGCCACCTCCTCTAATTAATGTTGTTGTCAAACTTATAAGACACCACCATTAGCAATGGAAAATATACGTGATAAGTCAGCTTTCTAACTATCACCTCAATTATTCATAACTCACGAAATAACCCAGTTTTACAAGTGAGTGGGAAAAGTTAACCCCATCAGGCCACTAACTCTGGGAGAAAAATCCACAAAGATAAGGCCTTCCACCAGCACCTGCCTAAGGTCAGAACTCACAATAAAACAAAAGCGAGAAGAAAATCGCAGGAAATAATACAGAGGCGAGGCAAATTGCAAAATCAGATTATGCTAACAACGTGATTATACTGTGGGCTGGACTTATCACACGCATTATTCGATGCGTGATATTAAAACTCCCAAAAGTTGCACATTTATCGTCTTTCCATCCCCAAAGCGTCTGGACGTGGTTACTAGATTTCAGATGAGTAATTTATTAGGAATTCATAGAGTATTTTCTGCCTGATTAATGCTAGGATTAGGAAGAGTTAGAATCGAAGCTTTTCCTAGCACACCGGAAGCACTTATGATAAGATTGAAACAGGAGGCCAAAAACAAGAAACCTGGAGGGTTTCATGACAGGAATGGCTTCGTGAGTTGCAATTAGCTTCAAGTGCCATTAAACTTTCCAAATAAATGGGCGTTTCGAGATTCATTTTTCAACCACAGTGACACAAAATTAACAGCACTGGTGACTATTCGAAAGCCATAATTTGTGAAAGAAATTCTATGACCGAAAGCTTAAAATATTCAAAAACGTGAAAAAGTTATGAAATTTTACTGCACGGAATGATAAAAATGCCTTCTGCGATTATGAATGCTGAAAGTTTTCTGTCGACAAATTTCTAGTAGATCAATTCTTTTATGCAGGAGGTATGAAGAAAAGGAAATTCCGCCCTAATCCCAACATTTCTTTGACTAATTTCATAAAGATTGGGCTTACAAGGAAAAACCATCGGGTATGGTCTTTCCGGTACTTCGCTTACTGTCCAACATAGCCGTTATCCTCCTCCGCACGCACAAATCTGCGAACCTTGGACAAAACCATAAACACATCACGAGTATTCAGTTTACCAGATATGAAAAATATGTTCTTCGTAGTATGTGAAAAAAAAAAAAGTACTTGTGGGTATTAACTTCATGTCATTGAAGAACAATAATTACGAAAGTGCTCAAGTTTCTGGTAATAAATATATTTGAAGATTAATTGCTGGCATGCAATGAATGCACAAATGCCCCCCCCCCTAAAATCAATTATGTGTTTACCATGCATTTTTCAGACAGATTTTCACCAAAATTTGATGTAGACCTACAACAGAAATTAAAATATCATACCTCAAATTTCCTTTACTTTGGTTCATGCGTTTTGAGTTTTCGCATTTACAAAACAGCAAAAGTACAGACTGCCGGACAGTCAATTTTTAAATTCAAAATTGGATCTATAGATATTAAGTCTGCGCAGCAAATTTTATTTATCTAGCTCTCAACGTTATGGAGTTATTGTGTTAATCTGTACTAAAATAACCTGAAAAACAAATTTCTTGCACCTGGAATTCGTCTAGCTCAAAGCATTTTTGAGTTATCGTATTCACAGACAGACATAATTTCAAAATTGCGTTTTTTGAAATCGGGGAATTTGAAATTTGGAAATTAAAATTCACCAAAATCTCAAATTCGAATTTCTCTCTCTCTCTCTTTCTCTTATTTTGTCCATTGTAATATTTTATCTTTGTATATTTCATATACGAGATAGTAAAAAAGTAGAAAGGAATATATCTCATAACAGCTCTCTAATGGAATGTCGTAAGCTTAGAGTTACAGGTAGAGTTTAGGAGATTAATCTTTATGTCCTTTACCTATAAATCTCTAAAAAAACGCAGCGATTAAAAAAAAAATTCAAAGCAAAAAAATGTTTGTTATGAGGAAGAGAAATTTCAATTCGTAAGGAAATTCGTATTCGTAAGGGAATTCATATTTATTCGTAAGGGAATTATGGAGATATGAAATTTTAATCCTTCATAATTTCAAATCTCTTCGTTTTGGATGTCTGTCTACAGAATCGGACGAGATTTTCACTCTTTTAAAAACACAGCATTCGCTGATTCAAATCCAAATATTCTAAATAAATCTAGAGTCTAAATCAAATCAAATGCAATCTAAATAAAATTAGAATAAATACAATATTACTCTAGTTATAAAATTCGCACTATAAAGGGAAAAATATTGTATTTAAAGTTTTAAATGAAGAATGTTTTTATGATATAAAGGTTAGGATCAGAAAAACTGGCCAGTAGTGACAATACTGAGTTTTATGAACCATTGTAATAGGTAGTATTTCTATTAAGAATTAATCTAAAAAGGATTTTGTATGAAACTATTTCTGAAAGTAACACTTTTCTGAATATTCATTAACTGCTCAAAAAAAAAAAAAAAAAAAAAAAACCTCCAAAGGATTTTTACAAATATCACACTTTAACACTGTGATATTTCTGAATAAATTAAAAAAAAACCTTTCAAATATTTAATATTAATTAATCTAAGAACAATTTTGCATGAAACCATTTCTGAAAATAACATTTTTCTGAATATTCGTTATGCTAAAAAAAAGTATTTTTATAAATATCACACCTGAATATTGTGATATTCTGAATAAATTTTTTGAAAACTGTGTAATATTTAATATTGATTATGAGTCATATCTATTTCGTGTTTGTATTGATTATTGTATTTATTTCATGCAACTTATTTATTTCAAAATGTTATATTCTTGATGAAAATAAAAATTAAAAATTCGTCAGTTCCCAATGTGATGATGTAAAAAGAAAAAAAAAAAAATGTCGGCATATTTTGTTGAAGTTAATTTTTGATAATTTTTTTTAAAAAAATGGTTACTTTTATTAAATTAAAAATGTCAAATACGGTGCGACATAGAGAGATACTTATTATAAGAATTAAATAAAGGAAAATCAAGTTGCTGCTGTGGTTATGGTAAGCTGATACTATTTATACTAATTATAAAGGAGAACATATGTCTCTGTTGGCCTTCAACAAGGAAGACAGCTAGACTTAAAGCTGCAAAAATCGTCGCATACGTATTTTGAGAGGTGGAAATGCGTTCTAATAAACAATTTTTTTTTTTTTTTTTTTTTTTGAAATTTTAATGAACTAAGATTACTAAAAATGCAGATATTTTTCAAGAATAACGTGCGAAAATATTATGGAATAAAAATATTTTTTTCAATATTTATTTTTAATAAAAAGAAAGCTTTTTTAACGATTCAAATTAAGTTATCAAGGAATTTTTTTTCTGAATTTTAACAGTTTCTTTTAAAACATTTGCATCATTTTCAACTAATTTTGCAATGATATGACGAAATAAAAATTATTTACATCAAATATATAATCGCGTGATTTTTCTTTTCAGCTGAAAACTAAGAAACTTTCAGATTATTTATTACCTGCCTATTCCATATGAGGAGAGAAAAAGATTGAAGTTACAGTACCATGAAAAATTACGTGCAATTGGAATAAACATGATTTAGACGGATCGAAAAGGAAGGCATAGGATTCAGCTTCATTAGTCAAATTGAAACACTCCACAATTTGGTGATTATTTTGGGAATTATTAATACCAAGTTAGGCATAAGCGATTTTATTGAAACTAATCACAACCAGTATTCCCAGAATGCTAGCCGATATACAAAGGCCGCTAATTTTCTAAACAGACCGAATTTGAAATAATAAAGGAGACATACCCAGGAAATCCTGAGCAGTGCATTTTGCAGAGCTGCATTTCTTAAATACTAAAATTTATTTCTGCGAGAAAGATTAGATTTGATGAATGAATTTTAATTTCGTTGCAATATATAAAATCAAATAAAAATTCACAGAAACACAAGGTCGTCAAATGCGGCTCATTTATTAAATTTAATAATGGTTTAACAGAAGTGCAACTTTCTGTGCATACTTGAATGAACATATTTATCAGTATTATCCCTTACAGGAAATGAGCTAAATCCTTTTTTTACAGCGAAAGAAGCTAAGAAAGGCAGAAGGAAACACAAATTATGAAAAAAGCAACTTTTCTAAACAGCAATAACCTGGCATTTTGAAACAATTTTATCAAGTTACTAGCCGCTTAAAATGAGAAGGTGAAAGAATTTACATTATTGACAACTCTTCAACTTGAATATATTTGTCGTTAAAGAAGAGAAACTTATGTTTGTATGCTTTATTACACAAATCTACAATTTATGAGATTTAATACCCGTGCTTTTCAAGATACGAGGATGGTCAACTTTCCAAAATTAAAAATTAACTATATTTTAAGTATTTGCAGCTGTATCTTAAAAAAATATTACCTTAAAAAAATAGAATAAATTTTTTAAAAAAATCACTAAAATTTATTTGTGTAAAAAAGATTAAATTGGGAGAATGAATTAAATATTTTTAGATTATCTTAAAATTTTTAGATTACCTTAAAACAAAATTATCATTTTGCTAATGCCAGTTTCACTCAAATGCAATTCTTTCCTCTCATTTCGATACTTTGTCAAAATTTAATATAATACATAATCAGGTATAGTTTTATTGTTAAAGCTCAAATTAATTTCATTTTTCCTTCTAACCAATCAATCGTGTTTTATTTATTTATTTATTTATTTTCCAGTTTCAAAATTAAGATTTTTTTTAAAAAAAAAACATTGCTTTCTTAGGATATTGAACGTCAAAGAAAAACTTTTAGTTTCGCTTTTATTATTCTACATCATATACAGTTTTTAATTTGCATAAGCAGTAATTTGTAATAGATTGCTTTCATTAAATTCATATTATCTGTCTTATCAAAGGACAAAAAAATATAAATAATTGTTTTCCATTTTAATAGTTTAATAGACTGGAAATTAAATGTTTCAGCCAAATAAGCTGACTACTAAAAACGTTTAATTAATATTTAAAAAAAAATGAAAAATTTTAATTGTTTTTGAGCCACACTTACAAATTTTAAGAAATAAAATTTATCTTCTTCATCTGTTATTTATTTATTTTAGTTTGTACTAAATAATATCAAATCAAATTTAAATAGAAGATACAAACCAGAATACCAACTTCTCCTTATTTAATTATAACGTTCTTATAAATAAGTTCTGAGCAAGTCAAGAACTTCAATGGCCATTGAGATATGGGAAATTATTTTATTTAATAAAGTTAAGATCCAGGAAAGAAATGACTCATTTTTTTTCAATGAAATCTCTTTGAATCATTGGTTTATCTGACTAATTTCAGGTCTAAGAAAAAGCAAAATATCTCATTTATCTTTGAACTTAAATGTATTATAATTAAGCTAATACAATAATTAAAGTTTCGAAAACTTTAAATTATCACTTCTTCAGGATAATCCATTCATCAGAAAAAGATACATCACCTTAAAGATTATATTAAGATTATGATTAAATAAAGGAGCTAAGTGCCAGAAGAAATTCCATACAAATTTTCGTATTGAAATATTCAAATATTTAATTTGAAATCAGATACAGCACGAAAAAGAAAGAATTGCTGCTAATTTTAAATTGATGCATACGATTACTTTTACTAGTGAAATTCAAGAGAATTGCCCAAATACTCCTCTTTTTCGAGAATACCTTATAAGTAAACTCGAAAAATTTTGACTGCATGAAATAAAAGATATTTAAAAAAAACTATATATTAAACTAATGAGCGTCAACGATGAAAATAGATGATTATCAGTTACATAAAAAATTGAATAACAAAATTGTATAAATTTAATATATTGGCTAAAGGAAAAAATATAATATCTGCAAAAGTAATTTAAATAATTATAACTTCTAAAAAATTATAACTCTAAATAACTACTAAATGAAACTGCGGGCAATTTTTTATCTGAAAACTCCTGCATCCTCCTCCGTATCAAACTTATTTAAGTTCATTAATTAAACTTTTAGTTATAACGAAACAATATTTTTCGGTAATTTTTCTTGAAAAAGATATGTTAAGGATATTTTTCGAAGGAAATAAAATATTCTTTTGTTATTTAAACAGAAAAAAATAATTATATACTTTTCAATATTATTGATAAAAAACAAAGTTCACATATTTTTATTGGAAACAGCAAATTTCTTTGCAGAAAAAATTTGGTCAACAACGGCATTTTATTTCACATTAAATGCATATTTAACATCAGAATTTCCAATATCAGGAGCTTTTTTTATTTTATATGTTAATGAACAATTGATATAATCAGTAACATAATCAATAATTTAAAAATAAACATATGAAAAAATTTTGTATGTGAAAATAAAATTTACACAATATGAAAGTTAAATCAATTAAAATTTATTTATTTTGGCTCACAACAGACCAAATTTCTCATTTATTAAAAAAAATTAGAAATTCATTTTTCATTTTTAGATGCAACTTTTCAGAAAAATAAATTATAATTAATTATTTGGCACCAAAAGAATTGTTTACTTATAAATAAAATTATATTTCCCCGTAAAAAAGTTTAAAAATCAGTCTATCGCAATTAATATAGCACATTTTATAATTTAATACAAAAAAACCCAGGAATTTAAAATTAATTTTTTATCTAACGTAAAAATTTAATCTCCCCTGTATTCATTAACATAAGCTATCTATTTAAAAATAAAACTCAATATCCAGCCAATACATTAAATTGCTCAAATTGACAAAATTTGGGATTATTTAGGCTCCATTGATTAACAAAGCTCGGTATCATAGATTCACCATAGATAAGCAGAATTTCTATTGAAATATTCTACAAATTAACCTCAAATAACTATAAAGAAATCAAATTATTCAAAATTTGGGAAGTTGGCAAATCAAAATTTGGGAATATCTAGATTTCATTGATTAATAGAAATGAATATCATATATTCACCATAGATAAGCAGAATTTCAATTGAAATCTTCAACAAATTAACTCCAAAAAAAGAAATCAAAATATTCAAGATTTGGGAAGCTAAGTAAATCAAAATTTGAGAATATCTAGGCTCAATGGATTAATTCAATATCTTAAAAAGAATAATAGAACTTCAACGGGAATCCTTCCAAATATTAACCTCAAGTGATATTTTCATCTCTTTTGGGTGTGATTATAATGTTTCTAAACTAATTTCCACAAATTCATATCTTTTATTCCCTGATTCCTTATGCATTTCTTAATTTCATTCGTTTCTTAGTTGAAAGGAACAGTTCGACTATCATATTCCAGCAGAAGGGAAAAAAGAAAGAAACGACTCACTCCTACACAAAAGACAATTTTCATTCTTATAATGAGATATGGGCGTCTATGCGTTTTGTGACGTTAAGTACAGGAAAGGCAAACTCAAGCACATCATGAAAAACCGCACAGTTGTTGGAAGATTTTAATCAGCGCATTGTACTCGGAGAAAATCGACTTCCACGCAGGTTATAATTGCTGAAATTTCTTCGCTGAATATATACTGCATTCATTCATGAAAAATCCAAAGGTCTTCCTCCTCCCAAGATTGTGAAAACAATGAATCAGATAATTTCTTGGCAGAAAATGATAGAGCAGTAAATGCTTTCGGTGTTTCTGGTAGGAAGAGGGCCCCTTGCAAATTGATGCAATAAATTTGAGAAGTTTGTCAAAATCCACACGCGAAGAGAGGAAAACTTCTTACCGTTTTTGATAATTTGATTGCAGAGTTGGGGAAAAGATCTATGTCCATTTCTCAAGGATTATAGAGAGATTTAATGACTATATCAAGAAAGAAGGAACTGTTGATGGCAAAGAGAACAGCGATAGTTAAATAAATTTGTTGCTTACTTTTTGAAATACTTTTAATTTTGAACTACATAAAAGTTTGCCTTTAGGTTAAAAATTTAAGAAAGGCAATATTTGGTGAAATATCTGTATCCAATTCTCAAGGTCTTTAGAGAGATTTAATGACTTTATTATCAAGAAAGAGAGCACTGGTTGATGGCAAAGGAATCAGTGATTGTTAAGATTGTTAAATAATTGATTTCATTCAGGTTACCATTTTGAAATACTTTTGATTTTGAATTACAGAAAAGGTTATTAACCCTTTTACTAAAGATAAAGAAAAGTAAATATTTCATCAAGAAAAAAGATTATTATGACATTAGAAAAAGAATCCAATATTTCTTGATAGATTAGTTTCTTCAATTTTTAATAAATTGATTCCCAAGAATAAAGAAAGAATATATCCATATTTCAAAGATTTTAGATAGAGATAATTACTTTAAAAGAAAGAAAAAGTACTATTAAGAATGAGAAATCATCAATTGTTAAATAATTGATTTCTTTCCAGTTAACATTGTGAAATATGCTTTGTCTCTATATAAAAAGTTGCCTGCTTCTAAAGGCTTTTATATCTATGCAAATATTTTATTAAGGGAAAATATAATTGTCATTAATTAGTATTACGATTTAACTTATATCAAATAATAGTTCAAAAGTTAAAAATCAAACAGGTGCTTCATTTGAAAATAACATTACAGTTAAGAAATCAATATTTCGACAGCAAATAAGAAGTTGCTCTTATAGCATAGATTAGAGAAAAAAGCGATTATTTTTCTAAGAAAAAAATTATTTATTTATTTAAAGATATTGAAAATTGAAGAATTGTTCATCTTACAACCAACAAAAGGCGAGAAATCAGAGACAAAGTTATAGATTCCATTTATCTTGCATTTCTGGACTGCACAAATTATTATCTATTTTTTCAAGTTTTTTTTTAATTACGGTTAATAATTTTATCAAGGCAAGGATCAAAAATAATATATTAATGGATTTCATATTTATTGCTATTTTAAAAATTCATATTTTGACAGTGCATATACAGTTTAATTCTCAAGAATCTAATAGAAATGTAAATAGTTTATCAAGAGGAAATACAATTTTGGAATTGCATATTATAACTAAGCTGAAAAACACCAACAATTTAAGTAATTTTTCATTAAAAAATTTTAAATAATTTTTGAACTTTAAAGAGGTAATAATGATCTTCTTGTCTTAAAAAGAGTCAAAAGCCAAATTTCATAAATATCGGACAAAAGTAATTAGCCGTTCAATAAGTATCATAATTACCCAGAATTTTTTTTCACAAGATATATAAATTTTTTTTTTTACACATTCAATTGGGAATCGAATGGGAAAGACAGAATATAAAAATTTCTGACAACTTTTATTTATTATTTAATTTGTTATTATCAATATTCTATCCATTCTTCCTGATATTCCAACATTATCCAAGCATCCAAGACTAAAGACCAAAATTATCCAAGCATCCAAGACTAATTTTATACAAAGTTCCAATCATCAACAAAGCTCTACCTTTTACCATAAGGATGGCGCTGTATGGCCAGGAATGGCCCTTGTGCCAAAAAACCCAAACTAACCAACCAACCAACCAACCAAGACTAAAGTTCAGAAGATTTCTTTGAAATATTGGTAAAGTTACAGTTATTATCCACAAACAATATATATTGCCGTAATAAATCAAAAATCCAGATCTGTGCCATACTATTTCCGGAAATGCACTCGGAACGAGCTCAGCACGTGTTGAGCAATATCTCCCGAGAAGAAGCTCTGAAGAAGCTGTACGGCGACCTTAGCGGGAAACCCCGCGGGATGCTTGTGGTGTCGAGGCGGCCGAATCGTGCCTGTTTCTCCTTTTTGCACTTCCCGCTGATTAAAGGTTATTCGGCCCGAATCAAAAGAGAACAAATTGAATTTTAAATCGAAAACTTGCCGTTAATGAAGTGGATTGAAAAGGCCTGTTTTGCTTTTTATTCGTTTTATACCAGTGGCAACTTTGTGTCGGCTTCTCTTTTTTGAATTTATCGTTAATTTGCTGACATTTGATTTAGGCGTCTTTACTTTCTCGTATGCCAAGTCCATAAAGAGAAAGTACTGTTGTCGATAAAATATCGACATCAAGATTTTGACAAATTTCGATTTCGAAATTAAGATTTTTTTAATCCAAAAAATCTTTGGCTTATATATATATATATATATATATATATATATGTATGTGTGTGTGTGTGTGAAGTATATAAAAACAAAGTATTGCAGTCAAAATTTCCACATTAAAATCTTAATAAATTTAGTATTTTTATCATGTGAGAAGATGATGTTGTTTTGGTTTTGAAGCCCGAAATCGCATAGGCAATGAATATTAAAGCTCCAAATCGCATAGGCAATAAATAAAGCATAAATGATAATTTTCATCATCATATTTTAATCGCATATTTTTTACCTGCTTTTATCAGTATTGCTTTATTCTTTTTGTATGCTTCTTCGAAAGCAGATGCGTTTTTAAAAGGTTGACCTGCTTTTACCAGCATTGCTTTATCATTAAGTATGTTTCTTTGACAGCAGATGCGTTTTTAAAAGGCTGGTGTAAAACTATGACAACATAGCTGTTATTTCATCTCAAAATCGGTCGAGTTCCAAAACTTTGTTTGCCAGCTAGAAAAATTAAAAATGAAAGTTTTTAAAAATTATATATATATATATATATATAGAGAGAGAGAGAGAGAGAGAGAGAGAGAGAGACCGATAGAGAA
>JAPMOR010124864.1:253031-310487 GCA_026543865.1 Argiope aurantia
AATTTTATAGATTTTGAAGTATTGATAAATTATAATATATAATTAAATAATTAAGCATATAATTAAATTGATAAATATTCAGATGAATAATTCTTAATCGTAGTACTTTTATTTTGAATTCTAAAGGACGTTATGTTATAGAAAATATTTGAATGAAAACAAAATTTTGACTTCAAAATAACAGCAGTAGTTTTTGGAAGTTAAAACATTCAGAAATTGATAAATAGACTTCCAAACAGGAAGCATTCAATTTGCAATAAGACATTGAAAAAGTTATTTACATGATTATAATGCATAAAAAGGAAAACATTTATTTTAAGTGTAAAAGGAAAAAAATAAACCGTTCTTATAAAATGCAGAATAAAAAGTTATATTTAAATAAAACAAAAAGAATATTACAATTAAAAATATTTTTACCACAGTTAAATTAATTGAAAAAAAATTTTTTATCCAAGTAAATTAAGAAAAAGTTCCTACCCTCAAAATAAATTACTTCATAAATAATTATATCTCAGTAATTATTAAACTTTTATTCAAGTTTATGGATGAGTTTTAAACAATCGCGTATTATAACGCATTTAAATACAATGCATTATGTACTTCTAACAATTATTATGGGAAACATCTGCTAAAATGACTACTTTACAATAAAACAAATGTGTTTTTAATTAAACATAGAGTTTAATTTCATGATTTACACTTCCGAAAAAAACACTAAATGTCTGGGAGTTTGGATTTGTAAATAAAGATCTTTGAGTTTAATGAACTCTAAGTATATAAAAAGAATTCGTAAATGAAATAACTTAAAATAAAATTTCGATCTCCAAGAAGTTTTCGAAAACCAAATTAAATATTTTGTTAATTGGTTAATTAATTAACCAATTAAATATTTTGAATTCGTAAAATATACGTTTATTATTAGATTTAATAACAGATTTTTAACCTGGTAATATTTATAAGTTGGAATCTAATATTAATATAAACAATATCATGTGACATGTATAATGGATAAATTGTTCAAAATGCTCTATAAATAGATGGTTGGACCTAAAACTAGCAACTTTAAAATATAGTTATTTTTTGGATAAAAAGTGCTAACTAAAAAAAAACTTTCAAAAGTTTAGTTTTCAATTTTTTAAATAAAAATCATTTAATATTTTAATGTTTTTCTTGATAACTTTAAATCAAAAAATTGCGCAAAATCAGTTTTATTTTATATTTACAATACTTACTTTTCATAGCTTTAGTTAGTGAATTTATATTCGGCATAAAATACTCAATGTTGCGGCGATATTCAATATACATTTTGATATTAATTACAATTTTTTATACATTGTAAAATTTTAATACTTAAAATCATACAATTAAGAATATAGTTTTAAAATAAAATAAAGATAGAGATATCAAATCAAGAACATTATTATGCTTCTAGAACTTGGAATTTTGTTTTTTTTTTTAATTTGTATTTTCATTTAAAAAAAATTCTTTTAGTTTCATTAGACTCAAAAAATTAATCTTCTCAGCTAACTGTTAGTTGTTTGTGAATCTTACAAAATATTTTCTTGATTCAGGTGTCGCTGAAATGTATGGAACTTATCAAAAGTTAATCTGCGAAATAGATTAAATATGGAAATGTTGCTATGAAATAATCATTTATTGTATCGTCATATGATTTTTAGATTATTTAATATAATTTTAGTTTATTTTATGGAACACAATAATTGTTTATTGTCAAATATTAAATGCAATTTAATCTTTGACAATCAAGTTTTGCAGTTTAAAATTTAAAAACAAGCCCATAAAGCAACAATGTAAATTATTACAATAATAAAGCAGATAGGAAAAGAGCAAGGTTCAAAAATTTACAAAGATGAGGAAGCATCTTATAAATATAAGAATTACAACACTTGAATAAGTGAGAATATATTTCCTCCATTTTAATTGCTAAGTATTACCTCATAATTTCCAAAACAACAACATATAAGAAATAAGGTTTTACGGAAGAAATTATATATCATCCATAACAAATGAATTTAATAAAACAGTACTTTCAATTACTTTTATTAATATACTAAAGCTTATAAATTATTTTTTTAACCATTTTCTGCTCTTTAGACTCTTAACTTATGCTCATTATTGTTTATATTATATAATCTTAAAATATTTATTTTCCAAATACACAGAGTAGGCACCATTAGTATGAAGTAAAAATTTAATTAAATTAATCGATTAATTGATATTTGTTATTTAATATTACCAATGAGAATATATAAGTACATAGTTTTAAAATTCTTGTGCAATGAGGAAGAGAGGGAAAAATAAGACACAATATTTCAATATTATTTTCCACATTTAAATAAAAAGCATGTAAAAATCAATACTTGTTTAAAGAGGAAGCATTCAGTGAACATTATTATGTTACGGCATGCTTTATGTACTGAAATATACAGAGGCATGGATATGGAAGTATGCTATAGTTTAAATGTAAAAACTGTGGCACTTTAATTAAACATAGTGACATAAGCCTTTGTATATTAGTGTTTTTGCTCTTTTCACTAATGCTTCCTTGTTATAATAGTTAATATTTATCTGTATCTTGTTTACACCGTCTTGTTGGTATACTATATCATATCTTAATTATTACAAAACAAGCACAAAAAAGTTTTTATATGAAAGAAATGCTAATTTATTACTTATTTCTAATAATTAATGAAATACAATTAGGAATCATCAATATTAATTATTATAACAAGGAAAAATTAATGAAAGAGCAAGAAATATATATTTATGGTAGTGTATATCTAAAAGATATATCTATGGCGGTATATCTAAAAGCTTAAATATAAGAATTACAGCACCTGAATTAGTAAACATACGACATTTTTGCAATCTAAGTACCAGAAAGTAATTATCTCAGAATTTCTACCCAATATAATGCTTCATGCAAGAAATGCTTACCTATCAACTGTATGGAAAAATCAAAATATTCCTGTGAATCATCAATACAAATTATTGATAATTGATTAATATTGATTTATCTCGTACTTATATCATTTGCATTTATCGTGTGGTTGCTAGACAGTAGTCTGTTATAATTACTACACAACAAACAAAAGAAAATATTTAATGAAAAAAATGCTTATCTATCAATTGTACGGAAAATTAATAAAATATTCCTGTGAATCATCAATACAAATTATTACTACGAGGAAGCGTTCAGTGCAAGTGCGAAGCAGACTAATATACAAAGATATGCTTCTGACAGCATATTTAATAGGAAACAGGAAATATCGAACCTGAATTAGCGAAAGTGTCACGTTTTCACCATCTTATTACAAGACTATATTATCTTAAATTGACACAAGAAAGGAGATTCTATGAAAGAAATGCCTGTAAATTGACTATATCGAAAAATCAATTGAATACACCAGTGAAGCATAATGCAATCTATTGCAATGAGGAAGCATTCAATAAAGCAACATGACAAACAGATACAAGAGATACGAATATGCAAATAGATAGATAAACGATCGATCATCGCATTTTTCCTAGTTTAAAGTTGTTTCTTAGTAATTGCTTCTTTGAAAACTTGCTAACAATGCATTCATTTTGTAACTAGACAACTAGCAGCTGAAAATTAAACGTCAATTCAAAAAGAAATGTTGGTTAAAATAACTTCTTTGAAGGTAACTGCCATTACATTTGTTTCAACAAGTAAAAAAAATAGGGGGAAAAAATGAAGACTAAATCGAGATTTCGCAACAAAAACTTGGTGTTCCCAAATGGCAGATGGTATGCTTGGTGGGTTGGATGCAAACCTTAATTAGATTTTCAGTTTTTCTTTTTTTATTGTTACCATTTTCTTCCGTTATATGTGTTTTTGGCTATAATTGAGATAACCGAAGAAGGCTAAACGTAAATCTAGGGCAACTCCGAGTGTAATGATAGCTATATTTTGGATGTTTAACCACCCTGTTCGGGAGATGATTTGAAGACAGATAGGTTTTTATTGCTGTGAATGTCTCTTTTAGAGATCTTCTCATATTCGTGACTTAAATTTCAAAATACTTTTGAACCTTAGTTTGTATTTGTCAAGATTTGAACACTTGGGCCCACCATATAAATAAGAAACCAGCCATCTTTTTATAACTAAAATGATATTTGTGTCATTGGAATATTCCATCATTTTAATACAAGGTGGTGGCGCATCAACTGCATTGGATAGATAAGCGTTTCATGCCATTAGAATATCGGTTTTAAAAATATCTCTTTCAAAAATCTTCTTACATTCGCGACTTAAATGTAAGAAGCTTACATTCAGGTCGTCATTTTGATCTAATATCTAAACGTTTAATGCCAAAGAATATCGGTTTTTAAAATGTCTCTTTTAGAAATCTTCTCATATTCTTGACTTAAATTTCAAAATATTTTTGAACCTTAGTTTGTATTTGTCAAGAATCAAACACATGGGCTCTCTATATAAATAAGAAACTAGTCATGTTTTCATAACTGAAATGTCATTGAACTGAATATGAGATATAATTTGGAATATCACATGCTTTTTGATATATGGTGTTGGCGGATCAATTGCATTTGGCGTCTTCGTGGAATGGTTCGATGCCAAAAATTATTCATTTTTTAATAAGTCTCTTTTAGAGAGAGATGCCTAATATGGCTGTGGAACAAAGAACTCTGTTTGTAATTTGAGAGCTAGTTTCTAAGAAGTCCCTTTCACTAAAAGATTCAATTGCAGAAATTGTAAATTACTGTGTTAATTACTTGCATTAGGTATCTATGAGTTAAAAAATTATCTTCAGCACTGTCTATCAAGTTCGGCAAAAACAATGCAAATGTAACATGTAACATGTAATCATTATAAAGCTGAATTTTAATTAATTGGAATGTTGGGTCAAATTATCAAATAGACAAAGTAAGTAATTCCTCAGATATCCTGAAAAGTGATAGAGCCCCTTGACCCCTTGACTTCGATTTCTTTTTTTGGAAGGGGAATATTTACTTTAATATTTTACTTTAAAGGGGAAATTACTTTCATGCTTCCATTTATTTTAAAAGGCTAATATACTCGAATTTATTCAAATAAAAAAAATTACATATCTTTTATATTTCAAAATATTATTCTGAGGATTTTTTTTTTCATGTTGTCAAAGTCGTTTCCAGATTAGTGCAGAGCAAATTTTGGACGTTGGTTTATTGACTCACAAATAAAATTTGATGTCTCTAGATCGTGTTAAAAATTCATTTTGGTGTTTTTATCAATTTTTGATAAAATTATTTTTAAATTTTAACTCCGATTTTTTTTATCTTACTTTGTCACAATATAGTCTTAACTTCTAATATCTGATAAACAATTGGCATAATACAATACAATAATTAATATAACAAATATAAATAATACGTTCAATTTTGACAACTCAATGGGATATGAAATAAAATTCACTAAATCCTTTACATGTCTAAATCCGTCCCTGAATACTCACTAAAAAGTTTAAATGATGGATCCATTGACAACTTAAAAAAAGGCCTCTTCATAATATTTTAAATAATTAAGAAATTAAAAAATATGATGAATGCTCTACACTTTATATTTCAGTTTATTGTTTACGGCAAAATATATACATGGTAGATAGATACCACGTAAATGAGGTATCTACCATGTTCGATAAGAAAATTATTTGGAAGTATCATGGAGTAATATAGATACAGAACTATAAAATTTGGCATTTAGTTCATTGAAATGTTCATTAAAAATTTAAATTCTAAATTATTCTGTAATAACAGATTAAAAAAATTCTGTATAAATTCGCGATTTACTAAAAAATAGATAAAGATGATAAAACCTATCTGTCTTATTGCTCACTACAAAATAAATCAGTGTAGTAATTCAATTAATTTATGCTTTAATTTAAATGACAAATTGCATAATTATGGAGACGCATTTTATGCTGGTATTAATTTTTTTAGGCACAAGTATTTAATGATGTATGCAATTGTATTCCAAGAAAAGGTACATCAAATCTTTTAAAAAATATTCGCAAGAATTTTATTTTATTCTTAAATTTGGTATGAAAGTCTTTACTAAACCCTGAATTGAAAGAAAATACTTTTTGAATGATAAAAATCAAATAAAAAAAATAAAAATAAATAAAAATAAAAAAAGAGAGAAATGCGTTTTTGAGAGAAAATTTGAGATTTTCAGGAATATTAGATATTTCAAATTTAATTAAATTATAAAATTAAGAAAGTTCTTCATAATATTTTCATTCTGTTGATGAAGCATGTTTTATCTTCAAGACCAAAAGTAACGAAATATTTATCAATTAAAAATTTAACATGGACGAAATAGAAAGCATTTTTTTATTAATTTAGAATAGTACATTTATTAATTCTTATATAATAAAATCCTCAATAATAAATTAATCTGAAAGACTTTAAAACATCAAAAAAACTTTTAATACACATAAAATAAATAATATAATACACACAAACTAATTTTTTCTAGCTTTCTGATTCATACATTAACTTAAGGCACCAATTCTTAAAAAAAACTATAGAATTTAAAAAAAATCAAAGCGTTTAGAAGTGCCTGATTTCAGGCAAAAGTTCTGTATTAAAAAAAAAATAATGCCATCATGATTATCGTTGGCAATGAACTTAATATCAAAAAAGAGAGAGAGAACTTAAAGACAGTGTTCCTGACAAAAATTCGCACCCAAGAATTTTGATAGATATTTACTATATAATTTATATCTGGAATTCTATTTATCTTTATAAAAATGATTATTTTCTTTAAGAAAATAATTTAAAAAAAGACGAGTTTGTTACGTAATCACTTTTATTATCATTTTTTTTCCCCAAACGATTAAACTTCGTACCATATCTTCTTCTTTTCTTTTTTTTTTCCGTTAAAAGAAAATTTAAGATGCAAAAGTAAATATATATATATATATATATATATATATATATATATATTCTTAATAATTCATCTATTCATCCTCTATTTTTTATATTCTTTTTTTTTTTGTTGTTGAATTTCGATTTTTTTAACGTATTTTTTTTAATAAATGAGGAGAGAGAAGCAATTGAACCATTAATGTAATTGGTATTGCCTTACCATATGATATAGCATATCCACTTTTTAAAAGTTTTTTTTTTCTTTTAAAGAATGTCATTTTTAAAAATTCGTAATTCATTCTATTATATATATTCATACACATAACTCAGAACATGTTTTACATAATTTCTTCACTTAAAATATCGTTTTTAAAATCAAGCGTCACGTCAAGATCATTCTGTGATATGCGATTGAAAAAGTAAGATAGGGAAGATTCATATGATCTTTAAACAAGATACGGAATTTACATGTGAGGGTATTCTAGAAACATACTGATATGGATAGTGTGGGGATCAACTTTTTCTAGAACACTTAACATTTTTCTAATTTTGGAAAACTTTTAAAATTATCAGCAAGTTAAAATTCATACCATGTTTGTGAAAAGTTCATTAGATTCGAAAATCAAGTTTTTAACTCACCTTTTATATGCCCGAGATTTTTGTTCGTGTACCTTTTACAAAAATTGGCAAAAACTTATAAAAGCATATT
This sequence comes from Argiope aurantia, assembly GCA_026543865.1. NCBI lineage: Eukaryota > Metazoa > Arthropoda > Arachnida > Araneae > Araneidae > Argiope > Argiope aurantia. Next base: position 260,653 of record JAPMOR010124864.1, read on the forward strand.
GTAGCAAATAATAAATGACTTTTTGTTCATTTAAAAAATACTGCAGCTATAAATAGAGATTTGAACTGCATACACTTCAATGCGCATTATTTACAGAATATTCGATTACAAATATTTATCCATAAAAAAAAAAGAACTACAAATCGAAATCCATGCAGGATTTCAAAACAGATTACAAAGAGAATAAATCGAAATCCAAACAGAATACAATTCAAAACAAATTACAAACAGAATAAAGCGAAATTCCAACAGAATACAATTCAAAGCAGATTACTAATTCGAAATCCATTCAAAATATGATTCAAAACAGATTACAAAGGGAATAAAGAGAAATCCATACAGAATTCGATTCAAAACAGATTACAAAGGGAATAAAGAGAAATCCATACAGAATTCGATTCAAAACAGATTACAAGGGGAATAGAGATTCATACAGAATAGAATTCAAAACAGATTACTAAGCAAATATCCCCATTAAAAAAAAGTAAGAATGAATCGAAATCCATACAGAATAAATTCAAACCAGATTAATAAAGATATATATCCAATAACGTTTACTCATTATGGAAAATCAAAACCTTTGCTCTCATAAGTTTAAAGAAAAAATTCCAGAAAAGAACAGGTTTTTCTTAAGTTTTTAAAACCTTGAAAATGTTTAAGATTAGAAGGACCAGTTTTTCGAAATTTAAATATTAGTATTCCTAGATATTGAGAGATGGAAGTATGGCCATAACAGTCCTCATTAATCCAGGACCACTGGTCATTTAACCCAAACTACAATAATAGTCCGAATTTATTTAAACAAAATTTGTAACGTTAGAAGGATTTAAAATAAAGAGCTGGAATTATAAATTAAAAGACGGTGACCATATTCTTTACAAAGTAAAAATTCGAAAAAAGTTCTTCTCACGATTTATTTAATCATAAATAAAAATATTTATATTATTTTTAAATAATTTTAATAACGTTAATAATACTAATAAAGAATTAACTACTAAAATGTAGACTTTTTCAATCGCATACTACTTTTACGACTTTGTTATTCATTATTACAAATGTATTATTTGTAATGAATATGTATTGGAATCCAGAAAACATTATTTTTCCAAATCTGCTATGTAGGGCGGCAACTTTTATTAAATAAAAATTAAATTAAATTTATTGATGAACTGAAATTCAAGTTTTGAAAATAATAAAGTAATGCATTGTTATCGATAAAATACATGACTACAAAACTGCATGTCTGTAAACATAACATAAACGAGATTAAAAAAAGTATATAAAAATTAAATCAAATTAATCTGTTTTTACTTTTAAGGCAATTTATAATCATAAAAATAAAAAAGAGGTAATACGGATCTTAAAGAAAGTTTAAGAATTTCAAAATAAAATTTTGTATTACGCCTTTTTTGGTGCATTGTAATCTAAAAAGGTTTTCATTCTATTAAACTGCATCAAATCTGTCACACATGAAAAAAAAAAAAACTATTTTGAAACGGATGGTTTAAAAAACTAAGCGGACTGATCTATAAAAAAAATTTGTAGCAAAGATTTTTATAAAAATCTTTTTCTAAATAAGTAAACAAATAATTAAAACAGTATATTAAAAAAAAAGGTAAATGCCCTTAGAATTCATAAAATTAAATAAAAAATATTATAAAATATCAGTTTGAAATGTAGTGAAAAATATTTTACACAAAAAATCTCTAACATAATTTATACTTCCTATACAGAGCCGATATTGAAGAAAATAAAATTTAATGAGGAAAAACATTTAATAATCTCCCATCTACAAGAAAAAGTGCATATTGTTTTTTTTTTTAGTTTTTCACAGTGGATAATTCAGCACAGTAGGCAATTTAATCTAACAGAAGATTATATATATATATATATATATATATATATTTCACTAATTTTTTAAATCTTTTTTTTATTCAATTATAATATAGGAAAGAATAGCAGGGTATAAAAATTGAAGGCACTTTAACAATTTTTTCACCATTACCTAATTCGAAAATGAAACCTTCATTATAGGTACAGCAAAATGTATATATATATATATATATATATATATATATATATATATATTAAAGGCATATCTAAAAATAAATTTTCTTGACATACTAATAATAGAGATGTAAATAATACAGATACTAAACAAAATTTATCTTCCCTATTTTTTACAATGCAAAAATTCATGAGATTAAATATTTGATGAAACAATTAAAACCCTTCGGATTTCGGCCACAATAATTAAAATATTGTTGTAAAATATCTTTAAAAAACTTTAAAAATTAATTAAATCTAAACTGCAAAACTTTACAACAATTAAACTAGCATCAACAAAAATAATTATTATTTTGAGTTTTAAAACAATGTAAAAATCATTTTTGCACAGGAATATTTTCGGAAATAACCACAAAATAACGCAAACATCTCATCTAACTATCAAGTAATTAAAACTCAAATTAAAAGTTTTGAAAATAGCTCTGTGGTGCAAGTTTTCATCCTCTAAAATACATGTATGATAAATTTGATAGCTCTAGGTCAGATGGTTTACCCTGCAGAGCACCAACTCGCGCACCGACACACACACACACACACCTTCTCATTTATTATCAGTGGCGATCAATGCAAAAGCATTATTATGAATGAACATTATTAGATGTGGAGCTAATGTTATTAAAAAGCGAGAATAATATAGTTCCCAAAAGTGGTCAAAAGAATTAGTGAAAACCCCGCATTTTATTTATTTTCATGTCTTTATTTTCATACAAACTGTAGCAATATTCAGGAATCTTTGGTTTTGAGCAAATTATCATTTTAGTTGCATGTTGGTTCATATAAATAATTGTGTCTACTGAACCATTAAATTACATATATTTATATGCAAGCAAAAGAAAATACTTAAAACATATATTAAAAGTTACAAAGAAAATAGCATATGAGTAATCTGATATTCTACATGAGAGTAAACTGCCAAATATACTATTCCAACAAGAACTACTATTTTTACTTTGTCTCATATGTAATGGCATAACTGGTAATGCATTTTGCTGATGGGAAAAGCTGTTATTCATTACCAAATACGATCTAACATAATTTTAATATCTGTCAACATTTTCGGCAAATTATAGATATTTTAGTACATTCACGTGACTGAAGCTTATCTTCTAAAAACGGATAAAAAGATACCAATAAATAAATAAAAACCATTCTAAAAATAGAATTTCGAGTCGATTTTATCTTAATAAAAGTTATTTCGTAAAAGAGTTTGAACTTTCGCTTCTGTATGTCATGCCTTAAGTGTTGTTGTTTATGACTTGATCTTGCATAAAGACTGCTATGTTTGCATAAATGCATTTATTCATTCGTATTTTGGTAACAGATTTGCATCAAACACACAAACTGAGGCTACTTCGTTAATTTTGATCTTTTTAGTTTCCATTTATATATTCATTTATTTTGCATTAATTCGACCGCTATTTACTGCAAAAGATTTGCATTTCATGTTTACAATGCAGTTTATAATAACTTTTGAGATTACAATTGTATATATTTTTAATTTAAGTAGGGGAAAGAGAACAATTGATATTGAGGTTTAGAGGGGCAAAAAGGACAGTTAAAAAATACATATCTTCTTCAAAAGTCTTCATCAATGTTATTTATACTTTTAAGCCATAGATTAAAATTACAAAATAATCAAAATCCAAAATTAATTTTAAATAACTATTATTCTCAGTGATGAATTTTTATATAAACTGCAGAAGCTTTAGCTTCAGGTCCCTTCATTATTGCTCCCCCCCCAACAAAGAAATAGTCAAATTTCGAATATATTAAATATACTACTTATAAAGGGTCTCAAATTTCAAATAACTTATATATTGATCAAGTTTAAATCTGAAAGATGCCTTCTTTCCCTCTCTGTCCAAAAAATTATTATTTTTTAAATGATTGATACAGGTTTCACTATAAACGGAACAGCAGGCTCCGAAAATTGAAAGAACAGTTTTTAGGGGGCTTTTTGATGAAGTATCGTCCAGTTCTATATGAATAATTTATTATTAATTATTAATCTAGCTTTTAACATCTAGCTTTTAATTACTGAAATAATATTAATAAGATATTGCATTATATACAAAAGCAAAATTTACAATAAATTTTATAAAACGATATCTTTATATCATACGTGGCAAAAATAACATTCGACAAATATCATCTGGTTCGCCTGATTCATTAAGTACTGTTTATATCTACTTTAAGTACTTACTTAATCAGTAAACTAATATAACCGATTAAAAAATATTCGTTTTAAGTTAAATGGACAATAACAGCTATTGCAACATAGAATTTCTAAAATATTTTTTTTCCATATAATGCAATTAAAAAATAAAATTCAGACATGCTCCTACAGCATTTTAACATATCATCAATGGATTAGTTGCATAACTCAGAAAGAAAAAAATCCTGAACAAGTTATAAAATTACAAACGTAAGAGAGCTTCCAAGACATTTCTGAATTGCCAAGTTAAATAACTTCACGATTCAAATATTAGAAATAATTATATCTTTTAGAAACCAAATAAAATGGTTCAAGAATTTTGACTTAATTACTAAAACTCAGTGTCCACATAACAAAGCGCAAAAGTAAAAATTATCCTTCAACAATATGATATTCTGACATATAGCCTAGAATTGAATTTCTATACAACATAGAACAACGAATCAACTCATGAATGTACCACACAATAAGAAGGCTGAACATATAAAGAATTTTAAAATATTTTTTTTTTAAATTTCAAATCTTCCTTTCCATTGAACAACTATAATACTACCAAAAATGATACACATTAAAAATTCGACAAAGCCTTTGTTTAAAATCAGCGGAGATTTTTCCGCTGTAAAATTAAAATAATGAGAAAATAACGGAAAGCTTTAGTTACTGATTTTTTCCCCTTTTCCCCAGATTGATACAGCTCTCATCATGACAGAACAAATGAGAGCAAAAATATTATACTTAAAATTGTCCCCAATAAATATCTACAGCAAGACGTGAAAGTTAGTCTAGTTTCAATAAAAACACAACAAAAAATACATTCAGGTATGCATGGATGAATCGTGTACGTTATTTGCGAAAGTGAATTTTCAACGACTTTAATTGTAGGTTTCAGTTCATTATCATAAAAAGGCTTTTACGGAGAACGTGAGAATCATACGTATGGGTCAGAGTGAAATGGCAGATCTGATTTTGAAAAAGTCATAAATAAGTTTCTTCACACCCAGTTTAACATCATCTTTCCTCTCTCGTTGCTCGCTAATTAAACAAACGGTTTCAACTTTTGAAATGTGAAACGGGTTATTTAATACTGAAAAGCTGTCACAAATAAATTTCCATGCTTTATTTCTGATTCATTTGCCCTTTGAATCAAACTGTGACAAGTTTTAATGTGTATTCTGGTTACTAACTAAGATGAAACCGGTTACAAGATTTTGTCCGTCAATGCAGGGTGAAGCTTAAGAACGGAGTTTCAGAATTGCTCTGAGCAGGAAAACACAAATGTCACCTAAAAAATTATGTTTTACGAGTTATAAAAGTAAGGCATTTACTTTATCTTAATATTATTATTAAAAAATTATTAAAAAAGAGAAAATTTATAGCAAGGTAATTCTTAATAAGTTATTGTTGAATTCTTCATATATCTCTCACAAAATTCAGTTTTTTAAATTTTACGCTTTCTTTCATTTTTTTTAATAAAGTCAAAATTTAGCTAAAATTTTTCCTTTTATTATTTTTTTGGCGGGGGTGAGGGTGGATTAATAAAAAGCTATATCAAGAAAAATTTTAATTTTGAACAAAACTTTTAGTTTATTATAACTTCTTAGTACCGAGTTTTAGTACCGACTTAAAAGAATTAACTATAATTACTGTCTGTTACCACGGCAGTATTAATTGCATCGGTAATGTTTAATTGCAAACTGCATCTAATACTAATTGTAAATTACAATTGTACCGCGGGGTAGCGTCTGTAATGTCCTCGGTAGTACTAATTTCTCCTCACTAACAATATTTTTTCTGGAACTAGTACTAGTTCTGAGTACTAACAGAAAAATTGCTAGAGCTGGAAAAAGAATTAGAACAGAGTAACGAGTCTTAGTACAGTTTTAAAACTTCTTGTACATTCTAGTTCTCGAATTTTTCACGTGTTCGCTTCTTTATTTATAACAGAAATTCATGATTAATAGTTCCTAGAAACTGAAACATTTTAACAGCATTTAAAAAAATAAAATTATTTTTATGGTTACAAAAGTAAAGGAAATATTAGCAGAAATTTTAATGTTGAACAAATTATAGAACCATTTAAGCGATATACTTAAACAGCAATGTCTTAAACAAGTCAATCACAATGTTTTCTCTTCAAATTTTTCTTCATTATTACCATAAGACTGTTTCGATAATATCTACAACACAGTTATAATTCCAAGTATAAATAGGTATTTAATGGGAAAATAGGCCCTCAATTAATTGAAGGAATTATGAAAATATCAGTTAATTTCATTTAATAAAAATCTAACATAAGTTTCGAAAAAATTTAATAAGTACCTACTATTTAAAATAATACTAAATTTTTCTCTAATGGTTCCATTTTATTGAGCTTCAACCCAGTAAGAATTTTTCAAGAAGCATTTTGTAAATAGTTTGCTTCCTTAAGAACTTTATCATGTTAAAATATAAGTTTCAAACGTTTCTTAACATTAATCTGGCATGAATCTTTAAAAAGATAAATTATTTTAAATGAATTACTCATGCATTTATTTGTTCACTGTTCACATGATATTACAAACTATCTTTAAAGAGCAGAAAGGAAATAGAAATAATACAAAATGAACGTAATTGAAAGTAATTTCTTTTAAGTACGGTTTATTATTATTATTTCGTAGAAGAACAGTGCAGATAGAACAGATATTCTAAAACAGAAGTATTAAGAACAGATTTTTCCAAAAGTTCAAAATTCGAGATAAGTAGCTATCGCCATATGACAAGAATAAGATTGAGATAATTCATGCTGCCTTATTATATTATAAGAATTAATGATAGTACGAGCTTACATACAGTTACAACATTCTAAGCAATTCAGTTAACAAAACTGTCATTATATAGAGAAAAAGCGTGGATGTACTTTAGAAAATTGTTCACAAAAATATAATTTTGTAACATGATTTAAAAAGACTTAAGGACATAAACTCATAGGATAGAAACTCATCAAAATTAAATCTAGCTATGAAAGGATAATTAATATGAATAAATTACTCATAGGCAAAATGTTTGTTATTTTTTTTATCAAAGTCAGAATCGGGGAATTTAATAAAAGTAATCTTTCATCGCACTAATAATTTGATGTAATGCCAATTCTTGAGGATAATAAATCTTTGCACACTATTCCAGTGCAAAAACCTGAAAAGTAAGGAATTTGTTTTGTAAACTAGAATCCTAACAAATAAATTTTTAAAAAGTAAAATATGATATTTATAAAATATTCATCTAAATAATTATTGTATATGTAATTTTTCATTTTATCTAAAAGTTACTGTTAGGACAAGTAGTCATAATTACTTCTTCAAATAATGCATCAATATCAGTGAAAAATATAGAAAGAAACTGGTAATTTTACAATTTTTGCTTCAAAGCGCTTTATTCAAATCGTACATGATCATAAAAAAATGAAGATATTAGGTAAAGCTTGGTAACAGGTTAATTTTAGGAGCCAGAATTGGAATGAAAAAGAATGGAAATATTTGCTAAATATGAAAGAAAAATTTAAAAAATTGGAAAGATTTTTTTTTTAACTTTTTGAAAGTGCAATTTTAGTGAAAGAAAATAATAAAAATATTTCCAATTCCTTCATATCTGGTAACTTATAAGAGATTCTACGCACTTTTGATGATTCGCTTACATCGATAAAATGTCGAAATCAAATAAATTCTAAATATAATCTCTTAATTCAGTTATGGGATTACAAAAAATGCGTGAGCATATCCAATCACAGTATATATAAAAGTACATTTACATACTCTTCATTAACTCTTAATCAGTTCCATTAAAATACTCGAAAACAAAGTTTTTGAACTTGGAGCGTTTGCGACTGTTATTGGTTCTCAAGAACATCTAATAAATTCTACATTGGAACAGAAACTTTTGTGACACCAAGTAAAAATATAGGAGGAAGTTGTTTATTAAATGAAACATAATTAATGATAAATTATAATAATAAATTAATTCAATTATTTCAAAAAATTTATGAACTTATTGTTAGCCAGAATTATTAATGTACTTTAATACTGATGTTATCTTAAAAATTTTGATATTTTCCTTATTTTAAATTATTATTTAAATAAATAAATAAGCGAACTTTATGACTTTTAGAAAAGAAATTAATTTTTTGCCATTTAGTATTATTAAAGATTAAACTTTTTATAAGAATATGTTCCATAAAATTCTGAATTTAATTTTTTTTTAAATTTAGATCTTTCTAACATAGCTTATTTCTTGAACTACATATATCAAAGTCTTTAATGCATTGTTCCACGTTTTTAAGTTTTAAATAAATACTGTATTAAGTGGTTTAAAAATTAATCGCCATGCATTAACCTTATGATATATGTGGTTCAGGAAATAAAACCATCAAGCATGAAAAAATTAAAAAAGGAGCAACTTAAAATTTTTTTTCACATTTAATAGAGGATAAATTAGTAGAATTCGTAACGTACAATTACAATTTTGAATGATGCAGCATCAAAATTACCAAAATTCAAATACAATCATTGGGATTTTTTTTGTCTTTCTTGATAATCTTAATAAATTAACTAAAACAGTCAACACAATACGCATTTGTTAAAAATTCTAATGTCATCCACTTTTCTTGCAGCATACAAAAAAAAAATCTAATGTAAAATATTCCAAAGTTGTTTTTTTTTTTTTTTTTCTCAAAAACGAGAAACAAGCGACTTCCAATTAGTTGCTTCAGAAGTGGTTACATGCATTTATTCAATTAAAGAAAATTGAATATAATTCTTACAAGCTCTAATTTTTAACTTTCCTGTCTAGATATTTAATAACTGTATTGAAATAATATCGTATAATCATAGTACTGACTAACGCAATATCATTTTTAACAAAGAAACGGATAATTTTAGATTAGACAGTGATATTTTAAATATTTTTATTATGGTTAAACTATCACAGACTTTACTTTCATACTTTATAGATGTACTTAGATCGTGAAACGCTAATATTAGAATAAATAAGTTTCAATAGATTCTTAATTTTACTTTAATTTTTATTTTACAAATTATTTTTATTAAACTTCACAAGAAGTTTGTTATAAAGAACAAGTTAGTTAACAACTAAGTTCACAAGAAGGTTTAATATAACGATATATTCTTTATTATAAACTTCATAAGATGTTTATTACAAAGAATTATTATAAATAGGGAAAGACAATAAAATAAATACGTTTATCATCTATACATTTTCAGTTTGAAAACCCCTTACGGATGTTATACTGTTGTATTACAAACAAATCTATCAAATTTATGTCTTAAGAAATGTAGGATGTTCAAAAACGAGTAAAATAGTGCTTGTAAAGCACATATTCAATATAATTAGTACTTCTAAACTGAACTTATCAAAAGAATTAAGGCTTTTATTAAGGCTGTATTTTGTATATAGTGGTTGTCTATTATCTTAATACACTGGCATGGAATATGTAATTTATATCTATGATTTTATTTTAAGTTTTGCTTGAAATAAAATTAGGAATTTCCGAATTCACAAAATGAGACTAAGATTGTCCCAACACATATAAATAGGAAGTGGGTCCTAAAATTTAAATTGCTTTATTTTTGTATTACCATGCAAGTACCTGTAAGAAAATCATAAAAGAAAATTATAGCGGTCATCAAATGAATTGTGAATTTTTAATACGTAATAGTATTTAATAATAATTTCAGTAAAATAACACATTCTTAATTTTCAAAAAAAAGAGACCAAGAGTAACCCAAAATATCATTTTAAAGAAAACAAAACTTGGCACATTTTCCCTTTTCCTTTGTCACTTCCTCGGAAAATCATAAAACAGCCAGAAGAATCATAAAATGAAAAGTTCTCTTTTTTTTTTTTTCATTTAGCATGATTTATTTCAAAATCTTCTTAGTATAATACTTTTTTCTTGAATTATATTTAATTTAATAGTAAAAATTCAGGAATTCCTTTCTTTTTCTTTTTTTTTTTAATATAACAACCTTTCCTTCTTTCTTCCTTTTTTTTTTTTTTCTTTTTTTAAACTTTTCCCAAAGTATTCGAAGCAAAAATATTATTTATTTTTAAAAGTTCTTTAGTCTAATACTCTTTTTTTTCTTGTAATGCAAATAAAACAAGTAACATGTATTATAAGCAGAATATATTCTGATGAAGAGATTCGTTAACTAAAATTCAATATGCAAATTTTTTTTTTTGTTTTGTTGGAAAATAGATCGTTATACTTCATAAAATATTACTATAGCAAACAAATCAATTATAGTTTTATTTAAATATTAACCTCCGGCTAAAGTACATGTTCATATTCATGTTCAATTCATTCATTGTATACATAGTTCATTCCTTTTATAGTTGTCCATTTCACATAGTTCATATTCATTCATTGTATGATGAATACCTTTATTCAACATCAGTTATCTTTCAATTTGCTATGTTACATTACATGCATTTATTAAGTGAGTTCAATAACTATATGAATTTTCTACATTTAATTCTAAAATTCCTAGAAACTAGCTAGCATAATGGAATATATTTAATACGAATATCACATTAAGAAATGGAAATATTTAAACAGCAAATAGTTAAATTTCAAGAAAAATCTATGTAATTTCTACTCTCTATTCTTAAATTAAATAACAAAATTCTTTATCAGTTAGGAGGGAAATGAACGATAGCCCCGAATCGTGAATTTCTTAAATATTTTTAAATCAAATACAAATGGAATGGCAACAAGAATGATATTGGAAATCTGAAATTTTCCAATATTCATTCACTTTGAACTAAGATGACATTTCGTAACAAATGCCAACCTATACTTTGTTTGTATTTATTGTAATTTCATAATAAATACAAACGCTATGAACAATTTCAAGCAGAATATTTTATTAATTATAGACTTTTTGAATAGAAGAAATGAAAGTTTATCTTAAAATACAACCATGCATTTTCACCAGATAACACGGAAGATTTGCAATTTATGGCAGAAGGGGATTTTTTTTTCCCAACGTAGTTATGCATGGAATTTTCATTGAACTAATAAGCATCTGTCGTCTTCCTTACACTACAAACTCGAACAAATAAAAAGGTAAACCATATGTTTTCCTTATGTAAGGTTAATTCAACCCGTTATTGTCTATAGTAAGCCATGTATAGTATCTCTTACATTAGCAATATTTGAATTTCCTGTGTCAAAACCAAAGTAAAGTGCTCTTTAAACCAGTAAATAAAGGTCCATAAAAACTATCCTATTAACAAAAAAAATTTCAAAACGAAATTTTATGTATCTTTGCTATGCATATCAACACTATATTAATATACAAACTTAAGTTTTCCTTAGTTTTCATTACATATTAAATAATTTTCAGTTGCAAGCTATTTTAATATACATTGTTTCTGTAAATGAAATCAAATATACAAAAATGGTAGTATTTGTATAGTCATGACTCAGATTTTTTAAATAAGTAGTTTTTAATTAATGACAAATATTCAATATCCTTTTAATATTTTGCAGCATCTAAACTCTAATTAGTGTAATATATACTTAAAGCACATCTGCATTAGTTATAATTTAATAATCAAATTTGCAAAAAAGAAAATCAAGTTTACAAGCAGTTTCTTGGATGCTGATCAATGTTAAAAAAGCATCGAATGTGTGATTTTCCAAATTTACTTTTTCAATCATTCATCATTATATGCTTAACTTTTTCAATCATTCATCATTAAATGCTTAAAATGCTGTATTAAATGTAGCTTATACTTTTTCCAACAAAATCGATGCAATAAACAACATAATAAGAGGTTCATAAACAGACAATAATGCTTGCCAAAATATCTTAAGAAGAATTACAAACATATTTTAAATTATATACTATTAAAAAGGTTCCTCGCAAGCTATCAGTATAAATTAAGCAAAAATCAGCAGAAAAGATCTTCCAAGCTCAGTTTGCCAACCATCTGAATTATTTGGAAGTATAACATCAGAATTCAAAACTGAAGATTTGGTTGCTATTATTCGCTTGATTTTATTTTCTTTAAGGTTATGTCAGCTTTTTTTTCTATGTAATTTATGATTTTATTGAAATAATGAAAACAAAATACTAATGAAATGAAAAACAAAATGAGAAACAAATGAAAATGAAATGACACTAATGAAAAACAAAAATTTATACTAATGAAGGACAAAATATATAAGAATTAAAATAAGAATTTCAACTACAAAGCCATGCAAATTTCATATATAAATTTCATTAGAAACAATTGCATTATTCTCCAAGACATTCATCACTTCTCACTTACAAGTACAATATAATATGTGTAAATATTTACTGGTAAGTACATAGTTAAGTCTTCACAATATTTAAATGCTTGTTATCGATTATATTGGTACAAGACAAAAATCAAAATTCTATGAGAATTTTTGCTTCATATCATTCATGACATCCAATTTAGTTTAACATATATTTATTTTGATTCAATAGAATCAACATATATGTACTCCACCCCCACCCCCTTCCTCTCTCTTGTTTGGCCCACATTAAAAATCGACTTATTCTGTATTGAAGAAAAAAAGATGTAAACAAAACAAACCTTACCTCCCAGATTTAGTAATCACCATCTCTGTTCCCAACTTGTGAAACTGGTCCCACAGATCTTTGGATTCCAGAGTCACTTTGGGGTCGTCTTTCACCCCATCATCCTCTGGGGGCTCCAGACCCCTCATGGTGGGTCGCAGATGGGGCGGTAGGACATCTTCGGGCGTGAGAGGAGGCTTCGGAAACAAAGGCGGAGGCGGCAAGGCATGGAACGCCGCGGCCGGCAGGTAATGATGGGGCGGCGGCGTCAGAATAGAGTTCACGCTGAAATCACTAGGCCGGGGCGGCAGCAAGAAGGGGTGGTATGCCATCCCCAAGTCTGAAGGTTCGAATCTCATCGGGTTGCACGTGTGAATATATCGAACCCAAACGACACACCAGACAACGTGTGCAAGCAACACTCACAAAATGTGTGAGGGCCTAACGTCCGTCTAACAGGGCCTGTCGGATGGAAAACAAAAAGTAAACAAACCAATGAAGTGAAGAAAAGATTCAGGAGAAAAAAAATCCAACCCCTCTTAAATTTTGAAGTTTTATTTATTTTATTATTATTTCGACCGCGCGAAACCTATGTTTATCACTTTTTTCCTTTGGGCCAGGGTAAGAGGACGGGGTGGTCTCGTCTGAGAACCGCGGGGCCTTCTGATTGGTCAACCAGCTTTCGCACACGATTCGCACTAGGGATCCAGCCACAGCGCCACCTATAGGGTGTCAGTGCTCTTACCCTCCCTCATAAGCGCGAATCGTGATGATAAAAGACTTGAAAGGTACTGGAAAGGGGGGGATGGAAGCCGATGAAGCGGGGAGGGGGGGGGGGGGGGGGGGGGGGGGGAAACGAAAGCGTATCGTTCGAGAAGACGGACGCGAATTCTTATGTTTTATTGTTGCGCGTTTCGGAATCGTTTTGTTTTGCTTTTTTTCTCCTCTCTTAAGCTTTCACCCGCTTTCTTTTTTTGTCTTTTATTTTGATATTAAAGAAAAGGGAGCTATAAACCTTGAAATATCTCTCGGTAGTTTTATGGGGTTGATTTTCTTAAAAGGCGGAGAGTGTAAGGATTACGGTTTTATTTTGATTTTATGCAAATCAATTCGGTTTTTGCTTAAAGGACTTAATTATTATTATTATTATTTAAGAACGAAACTATGAATCTGTTTAGTGGAGGCGGTTAATCAATAGAATATTTTTTTAAGTAATAAACCGAAAGTCAATATGATAAATTAATGGATATCAAAAATGTTGAATTAAAAAGTCCTTACATAAACTCGACTAATTTTTTTGTTTATTTTTTTGTCGCGCGAGTTCACTTATAAGATTTTTTAAAAGAAATGAGTAGGTCTTCCAGAAATTTTCTCGCATACCCTATATTAATAGCGTTATCACTTCTTTCCCAGTTCCCGCGTAAAATGGTGGAATTTGGGAAAGCCCTGATTGCCATAAGGTTCAGATTTTTATTTTCAGAGTACCAGACATGGCAGTTGTATAATACATAATATTATAAAGAAAGTACAAGTATAATACTTTTGTATTATGTCAAAAGGTGCATGAGAATTAAGAAAGAATCTGTTGGGAACGGTTTGTGATTATTTAATTTGGGAGGCGATTAATTACTGATATGCAGTTAATAAACCAAAGACAATATCAAAAAAAAAAAAAAAACTTATGCATTTAATTTTTTGGGGCGGGGGGGGGGTTATTTATTTTTTTAAAACTGACAGAACCAAAATTTCACACAAATCTATGCCTATAGTCATGAGATCACATACCATATTTCTTTTACTTATAAGCCATTCGTTTTTGAGATACTGCTTTTATACGTATGAAAAAGTATAGATAGAACAGACGGTGAGACTTTTGCCGGATGTGGTTAAAAATTTAGAACGCATCCATATTTTAAATGCTAAATTTGTAAATCAAATTTTATGTAAATGGCTCTTTACACTTTGTAATTATCGTATTCACAAGAAATCTGACAGATAAAATCAGCAGATGGATTTCATTCAAAATGTGACAAAAATCTACAAATTTTGTTGTAAGCCAAATTTCAAAAAAATATACTTAAAAAACTTTTGTGTTTTCATGCTCATAAACAGAGAGAGACAAATGTATTAAAGGAAAAAAAAATGTGTTTTTTGAACTGGGAGAAGTAAAAAAATCTCAGTCAAAATCTCGAATTCGAATTTTTCTATAATTACAATACTTTCTTTATACCTTGCATCCGAGAAAGTAAAAATGTGCTTTTCGTCTAGAGATGTCTGAATTGTGGAAATTCGCCAAAATTGTAAATTCGAATTTTATGACGATTACAAAATCTTCTCTTTCTTATATGAGGAAAAAATCAAATAAAGCAATCATAGTTAAATAGAATACAGTATAAAATCAAGTGAACAGTTTTCCGCTGTAATTGCGATTATTACAGAAATATTCAAATCGTAAGGATATACCCATATAGGATAATTACCAACTGAGCGATGTTTAAGGTTCGATATTATATGTATATTGCATGATGAGATATGTATAAATAAATAAAAAAAATCGTTCAACACGCACTATAAGGGAAACCACTGGATTTAAAGCTACCAAATAAAGTTTTTTATTACTTAATTCATTAATAAAAGATTTCCCGAATTTTTAATAGTATTTTTGTAAAATAAAATTAAAAATTTTTCCTCGGGATCATCTGAGCATATTAATGTACAAAAACCATTTTTATGTCATTTTAAAATTTAAAAAAAAAACATATTTTTCAGTGATATCAATTTTACTTCCTTAAAACTTAGTCTTAATTTTTATAAATTTTTAAAAAGTATTTTTATAAAAAAAACTTTTATTAATATTTTACAGTGTTATCTCATATATAGCGACGGAATAAATTACATTATTTGTGTCCTCGTTATCCTTGCTAAAATAAAGAGAAAAATGTTAGCAATAAAAAAGAGGAGGGAGTCGAATCAATCGTACAGAATTACCATGCTATGATATTTCATCACTTCGAAATTTTTTATTTCAGTTGATCTCCATTTAAATTTTCGTCCTGTTTTTTTCAGTTGATTTTATTCAGGAAACTTATATTACTGTGAAGAGTTATTTATAAATTGAAATCAAAATTTGGTGCTAAAAATTTTTTTTTAAAAAAATCAATTTTATCTTTTATAAATATTTTTTGGTACTGCATCGAAAATAATAAAGCAATTTAATTATGTAATTACAAGTTTTTCTTATTTTGTAAAGCACAATTTTTTTCAGTTTTTTCTCATTTAATTTAAAGAAAAACTGGAATATTGTGAGTAATTGTTTTAAATTTTTGCAATAATTTCATACAGAAAGCTTTAAAAAAAAGATCAGTCGCACTGTTAAAGATAGTTAATTTCCTTAAAGTGTTACAAATGTAATCATGTAATTTCAACATGCTAAATATAATTTTATTATATATTTAAAAGAAAAGCAGTTTCTTTATTCATTTTATAGTATTACGAAGAAAGAGAAAATTGGACCCCCTTTTTCCTTCTTCATTCATCCCTTCACTACACAGTTCTTAACACTGTACAATCAGAAAGGATATAGCACTTAAGGAATCATTACTTTTAATATGAAGACAAAAGATTGATTGATATAGAAATTTTCGATGGACACCAAACCTCGTTTGTGCTACACATAGACATAAACATGTACGCTCGGTGTCTATTTTGTTCCTTACTTCCTTAGGTACAGATGCCATATAATTTTTAACAGAATTAAGTCATACAGTAGAATATATTATTCAGTATATGGCTTAATACAGACACTATACTGTCAATTTAATTAATTTAATTACTATTAATTTAAGTCATTTTTTTTAAATTATCAGAATTACATATATGTGAAAGCACAGAACAATAGCAGTTAACACTTTAACGGATCTGGTTCAAAATTTGAAAAAGAATAGCACTTTAGAGACAAAAAAAAAATGTGTTTCAAATTTCATGATGTGATTACAAATATGCGGAAATATAGACTGATAGACGACTAAACCTTGGAAGAGTTTCGTTCAAAATTTAACATGTATTTACACTTTACACGTTAAATGTTGTGCCAAATTTGTTCCCTCAATTCCTTATATTTATCGTGTTCACTTGCACTCGGACAGTCAGGTGGATAGATTTCCTGAAAATAGATTAAGAGAAATTGATGCAAAGGCCACTACCAAATTCCATTCATCTAGCTTTCTCCGTAGGTTGTTGAGTTATTGTGTTCATATAAGGACACATAATTGCAAAAATATGCTTTTTGATTGCAAGGAGGTCCGAAACTGAAAGATTGGTCAAACTCTCGAGTATGAATTCCTTAATTATAACTTTCTTTGGATCTTTTTTAAACTGGAGAATAGAAATTAAATATTGGAAAATACTTGTTGTTATTAATAAATGATCTCAGAACTTCTATATCTATAAATAAGTGGTTAAAAATCTGTCGGTGGCCTCAAAAATCAAAATACTGATATTTTAGTCCTTCCTCTCTGGAAGAGATGAGAGATTAGAGCAACTGCTATCAGTGCGAATGATATTTATGATTTTATCGAAGAAGATTTCAAGGATTATATTCCTTTAAAGTGAAGCATTCGGTGGAATTAAAATATTTGGTTCTGTATCCTATGTAGAGCGAAACTCAAGGCATTGTGAATTAAAGCAAACCAATGGAAGTAGTCTGCCCAAAACTTTTTCTCATACTCTCTAATAAAAGTGCTATCCAAGAGAACGTTGTGTATGGCTTTGGCGTACAATAATTACGAAATATTAACTTTTTTGGAATTTAGTATTTTTATTAAATCTATTGTGCGATTCTTGACGAGGTTTTTTTTTTTTTTTTTTTTTTTTTTTTTTTTTGTCAATTAATTCCTGACATGCGATTAAGAGTATTTGAAATACGAATTAGTGTTTTAAACGCGTTTTTCTCCAACTTATTAAAATCAAAATTTGGCACAACTACTCTTGTAATCACAAAACTCTCATACCGAATTTGATATATTTAAATCATTGTGTTTTTGAGCTACAGCGTTTACATGCTTCTGAAAGTACAGATCGACAGACGGTCAATCCCTTGTTGAAATTGGTCCGAAATTTGACAGATGTCTCCTCTACAGATGTTAAATCTGTGTACAAAAATTTATCTATCTAGCCCTCGTCCTTTCTTAGTTATAGTCATACCTTATATTCAAACAGCAGGATAGACAGACCTCTCCTGGATTTGTTCCCACGGATTTTGCTCAAAATTTTATAGAAATCTAGAAATTGGATGTAAAATTTGCTTTAGTACGGATAATTAAAACTATATATCAAATTTTATCCGTCTATCTCAGATAGTTTTTGTATTATCTTTGTTACAGACAAACATATATATAGACAGATAGACATTTTCCAAAAATGAGTTTTTCGAACTCAGAGACGTCTAAAACGTGGAGATACGACAAAATCTCGCGCTCAATTTTTTTAACGATATTAACTTTCGCTAAACTATTTATACAGACAAAAAAAAAAGAAAAAAAAAACTGGAAATTTGAATTTTTATTTTATTATTTATTTTTTTCCTTAGCTTTGTAGAAGGTAAGAGTCTCATTTGCGCTCAAATTTCATATTTACTTCACCAATTTAATTTTCAGATCTACTGTTCACCTTTTAAGAATATTAATGAAGCTATTGCCATGATTCTGGAATGTTCGAGATCCTTCATTTTCTACGAAAAAAATCTATAGCCAAATCACCGAATGTGCACGTCATGAGATAAGTTTGTTGCGAAGACGCGGGTCATTGACTTGAAAGCCCTTTAACAATTGTTATTGTGTCTATAAAACTATCATCCAGGATATCCTTCTAAACGAAGAGATTTTTGCGCAGGGAAGCAATATTATAAATATGTAGAGGGACGAGACTCTTTATTATGTGTTATGCCATGGAAGAAAGAATGAGTTCAGTTTCAGGAACTACTTTTTATTAGCGGGTTAAGTTCCACGGCACAAACATTTAACACAAGCATATTGAAGAACAAGGCATAGAACAAATACACACGGCAAGCAAGGACAACACAAGAGACAAGAATGAGGAATCATGGGAAAACATGGCTCTTGATAGGTGGCTCTAGTAGCGCCACCTAAGAAGAAAGAAGAAGGCAGTAATTGTAACCGCTACATCCTGCCCCTACACCTCCGAAGACCGTCTCGGCGAGGTGGTGGCATTCGTGATATTTGCGCGTTTTTCCCAGGACTCTCATTAGAAACAGAAGACTGTTTCGGGGGTCTACCTCTTCTCCGTAAAGGCACGACAGGAGATTGGTTCTGTGAGATATTTTGAAAAAGAGTTAGAGCTGACACATGGTATACGCCTAAAGGTTCATCAGGTTTGTCACAACTGGCTATGACAAAGGTTGTAGGTGATTTCTGGGATAGAATGACGTAAGGTCCATCTTTTCTCGGCATAAACTTTGCACTTCTGCTTTGGTTTGCTTTACTTAAAGGGTGAAGCTTTACCCAAACTAAGTCACCAGTTTGAAAATTAGGGCTTGATATACGTGATTTGTCTGCATATGTTTTTCGACGATCTTGACTTTTCTCGATATTTTCCTTAATTTGTGACATATTCCTTTCAAAACGTTTCAAATAAGGAGTGAATTCTGGGACAAAATTATCATTATGAATAACAGATCGCAGGCCAGTAGTAACATCGTCTAAAGTTCTTAATTCTCGGGCAACGTTCAAGTAAGCTGCAGTGCATCCTGTAGTTTCGCATTTTGCTGTGTTCATTGCAAATCTAATAGCTGGTAATTGCTCTTTCCATAAGGTATGGTTGTTACCTACCATCATTGCCAAGCGAGACTTCAAATCTCTATTTTTACGCTCAACAGGGTTTGCCTGTGGATGGTAAACAGGAATTAAATTTTGCTTGATGTTTAGGACATAACACAACTGCTGCATGATTGCACTAACGAATTGTGTACCATTATCACTTATTAGACGTCGCGGTAATACATATCTTAAGAAGACTTCATTTAGTAGTGTTAAGGCACATTCTTTAGCAGTAGCTTGCTTTAATGGGAATAACTCGACCCACTTGGTTGTGCAATCTTCAACAATGAAGATCCACTTCATGCCATCTCTCGTTTCTGGTAAGGGTCCAAAAGGATCGATAGCTATGCTTTCAAAACGTTGAGCAGGTACAGGTGTCTGTAAGAGACCAGCAGGTTTCTGGTTTGTTGCTTTATATCTAATACATTCTGCACAATTTTTAACGTAATCAGCAATATATTTTCTCATGCCTGTCCAATAATACCTGGATGATATTCGAAAAAAGGTTCCATCAGCTCCGTAATGTGCAGCTGTGGGTGCATCATGATGGAGTTTTAAAATATTTTATCTTTCATGAGATGGGACAACTAGCTGAGCCTCCTCCACTTCAGAGTGTGGAGAGTAGCGGTAGAGTACTCCTTGATTTAAGACGTACCCCCTTTCTGTCCAATTCGCAAAGTCAACACTTTTGTCGATGTCCTCAAAGCAATCTATGATCTTCTTCAGTTCAGGATCTTTCAACTGTTCCGTTCGAAGTTCACCAGCTGTTCTTGATGGGACATCAATAACAACAGTTTGTAATTCACAAGTTTGTTTATCGTTGTATTCAGGTCGAGAAAGCATATCGGCCACAACGTTACATTTGCCTGGAAGATAATCGATTTTCAAGTTATAAGTTTGAATCTGAAGGGCCCATCTGGCTAACCTACCAGAGGGTGACGATAAAGTCATTAACCACTTTAATGGTTGGTGGTCAGATGTTACTGTAATTTCTGCACCTTCAATATAACCTCGGAATTTCTTCAAGGCCCAGACAACAGCCAAGGCCTCTCTTTCAATTGTGGAGTAATTTTTTTCAGCAGAGCTCAGGAGTCTACTGGCATATTCAATTGGTCTTTCATCGGCGGGGCAGTCTCCTTGTTGTAGAACTGCACCTAAAGCGTAACCACTTGCATCCGTTCGGATGATAAAAGGTTTAGTAGGATCAACTTGCCTCAATACTGGTGGAGTAACCAAGCATTGTTTTAGAGTTTGAAAGGCTTGTTGCTCTCGTTCACTCCATTTCCAAGCAATGTTCTTTTTTGTCAAATAGCTAAGGGGTCTAGCAACATCTGAAAAATTCGGGATGAACTTTCTGTATCATGATCAGGTCTGCAAAAATGATTGTAACTGTTTAACATTTCTTGGACAAGGAATATTTTGTATTGCTGCAACTTTATCTTGATCCACCTCTATGCTTTTAGGTGTTATCCACAATCCGAGATATTTCACACGATCGCATGCGAATTTACATTTTTCTCTATTTACACATAATTTGAATTTTCGAAGTCTATCGAAGACCATCTTTAAGTCTTGAATATGCTGTTCAAAAGTTTCAGACAGCACAAAAATATCCTCTAAGTAAACTAGAATTTTCACTGTAGGTAGTCCATTGCGGAACTGGTCCATAAGTCGTTGGAAAGTCGCTGGAGCGTTTTTAAGTCCATTCTTTTGTATCGAAACATGCCGAAAGGGCAAACAAATGCAGTCTTGTCTTTATCAGCAGGATTGACCTCAATTTGGTGATATCTAGTCTTTAAGTCAAGGGTAGACATAAAAGCAGTAGATTTTGCATCGTGTAAAAGGGTATCCATAAGAGGCAGTGGATACTTGTCAGGTATAGTTATCGCATTCAGCTTACGATAATCTATACACAATCTAATATCTCCATTAGGCTTAGGGACTAGAACTACCGGTGCTGCATACGGCGATTCGCATTCTTCTATAACATCATTGGCTAACAGTTCGTCAATTTCCTTTCTTAAGAGCTCTTTCTTTTTTGGAGATAATCTATAAGGTGTAGATGCAACTGGTGGGTGGTCACCTGTATTGATATAGTGTTTTACATAAGGAGTTGGTTCTCCTCCTAGTTGGAAAATTTCTTCATTTTCAGTAAGCAAGGCATTCAAGCGATTTTTATTTTCTGTATCCAGATTCTGTCCTTCTCCTACACGCAAACAAAGATTATTAGTTTCAGGTACAACAGGGTTGTTTTGTACTGGATCGTCACTTGTGATAGAATTCGTCGGACAAGAACTCTTATTTATTTCAACAGGACTAGTATTTGTTGGTAGGGGAATATCTTTGGCAAAGGGTATTCTGCAGTTGGGTTTATCGTCAAAATACCAGCAATTGTTATGCATGTCCATCACAATTCCTGATTTCCTTAAAAAGTCAACTCCTAGGAGAGTGCGATTACCTTTAGCATGTGGCAGGAAAATTAAATCAGTACGGAAAGTTCGGCCATGTATTGTGATTGGCACTGTAGTTTTTAAAACATTTGATGTAGATTTCTGACCATCAGCCAGACACACAGCGAGATCAATTTCTATGAACTTCTGATCACGCTTCTGTAAAAAGTTAAACATTAATTCTCCGCCAATTGACTGACTGGCTCCTGTGTCAGCACAAACTGTTCCTGTAGCTTCATATATTTCAATATCAAGTAAGGCTACTGGAAGGGTAAAACAAGTAAACACCTGTATGGCATTGACACGAGCACTGTCGTTCTTCAGAGAACATGTTGGGCACTTGGATTTTATAAATCCTGGATAGCCACATCCATAACAATAAACAGAGTTTTCCACATTTCGTGATGCTGTATTGCTCGAGTTAGATAAAGTATTTTTGCGAGTATTGGAAGAATCTGTCTTTTCAAATTTGGGGAACTGGGAGTTCTTAAAGTTTTGACTACCAGCATCTCTAGGGAATTTAGGTTTGTACCATTCTTGTGATTTCTGAGGATTTGTAACTTTTTGATAAGGCGATCTTATATTTTCATACAAGTCCAGCTTTTCAGCTAACATGACAGGATCATTAAGTGTTTCCCAAGTATCTAAATAGTGAGTTTTATATTCTGGAGGGCATTTTTTCTTAATTTGATCAGCGATGATCAGATCTTTCAACTTGTCAAATGAACTAATTTCTAGTTCATTAAGCCAACCTTCGAAGTAAGTTCGAAGCTTGAAAAAGAAATCTTTCCAAGTGGAATGATCACGTTTCTGATGTCGACTAAAAAGAATTCTAAATCGGTCTGCTGTCAGCTTAAACCTTTGCAACAATATACTACGAACGTGGGTGTAATTGTTAAACATTTCTTCAGGTTCTCTTGCTATTAATTTACCTATATCACTTGGAAGTACTCCAATTAGATATGATACCCAAAAATCTATAGATACGTTTAAAAGCTTCATCTGTCTTTCAAACATCGTTAAAAATAAAGACATGTCGTCTGTAGCAGGATTAAATGTAGGTAAAACAGTTTTTAAATCAAACCGCGTTGGATTAGAATCAACTGGACTAGCATTTGCAGTGCTTGCAGTTGAATTTTGATTCTGCAGCCGAAGCTTTTCAAGCTCAAATGCTCTTTCCTCAGCTAGACGCTGTTTTTCTGTTTCTGCTTTCTTTATTTCTGCTTCTTCCAACTTTTTCCGTTCGTCAACAATATTATTAAACGTATCTTTAACAAACTGTTCATTATCCTTAAAGACTTTAGATTTAGTTATTTTGTCATGTAAATCAATTATTTTATCATTAGATGTGACCTCGATGCGCAATTCTGATGCTAAGTTAGAGAGATCAATTTTCTTGCCCTTAGAAAGATAAGTCATTTTTACCTTATACAATTACTGAACTGTTAAGTAACTCAAGAAAATTTGTAAATGCAGTATTAAGTAACGGTTACACAACTACCCTCTCCTTTGAAGAATAACCAATAAAATTAGTATTCAAAAGTACTATGAAATCAAGAATTTAAAATGCAAGAATATGTTGATAAAATTCTTTTTTAAAAAAAATACCATCACATATATAAATATTTGGAGCAAAAATTAAGTGCAGCAAGGGATTTGAAATAGTTGTAATACCTTACTTATTTCTGTAAAGTTCAAGTTTGAAATTCTTACAAAAAGCATTTTATATAATTGGTATGCAATAACTACGACATTTATTATACAAACATAAAACTTTTTAAAGAAATAAATATATTATGGACACTTAAACATATATTATTTAGCATCTCTTTCAAATATAATACTAGCATACTTAGAACCTGATGTGTTTTTTGAAACAGGAATAATTCTGAATTGGAATATTTTATTGCGAATGGTCAACCATTTTTAATATAATTTTCAAGAACACAGAATATAATATCAAACTTGCCTAAAAATTTTAATTAACCAAATCAATAAGTTTTAAAAAAAATGAGTTGGTACCAACAAAACAAAATATTGATATATCCTTTTTCACCAAAGAATGAAAAAAAAAATCAAGCTCTTAAAAAATTCTTCTTCCCTTCAGGAGATATACATTAGAAGTTCTTTAAACAAGCAATGGGAACAGATTAGTTATTTTTTTTAAAAAAAACCAACCATTTATGCATATATATATATTTCTTAAGAAAAACAAAATATCAATAACATGATAAAAAGAAATAAAAATATGAGTCATAAAAAGGTATTAAATCACAAAACAATGATTAAGCGGGAAAGATTTTTCAGCTTACTTCCGGGTTGAAGATTTTGATGCTTTTGAATTCCAGCTGTGGACGAAAACAAAACTGCTTTTATTTTTGCAGCGCATTTAATCGTAACGATATTCATTGAACTGATTTATGGAGATATCTCGTTTAAACGAATGAAGCACATTTTGTGAAGAATCACACAATTAGAAAGCACTAATTTGGAGGTAGAGAATTATTCTTGCACACACACATCTCTTGGTGGGGATGAATTTACTGGAAGGCGGCAAAAATCACTGTAGCACATAGAAAAAATTTCCACTTCGTGTTAGAGCAACACTGTAGATTTCAACAGATGCGAGCTTTTTTTTTTAACCACTCGAACTCCGGACAGGTGCGAAGTATTCAAATAAAACTTCCCGGGGCGGGAAAAAAAATAATGGCAAGTGTCTGGTTGACACCTTTCCATTCCATGAAATTTTGCCGGTTGGGCGCCACAGTAGTGGGACGAGACTCTTTATTATGTGTTATGCCATGGATGAAAGAATGAGTTCAGTTTCAGGAACTACTTTTTATTAGCGGGTTAAGTTCCACGGCACAAACATTTAACACAAGCATATTGAAGAACAAGGCATAGAACAAATACACACGGCAAGCAAGGACAACACAAGAGACAAGAATGAGGAATCATGGGAAAACATGGCTCTTGATAGGTGGCTCTAGTAGCGCCACCTAAGAAGAAAGGAGAAGGCAGTAATTGTAACCGCTACAAATACATAATAATGTGGACCTGTAAACGGCCAATATTTTAATGGATTAGACCCAAAATTTGATGCATATCTACAAAGTTAATGATAAATTTGTATGCTAAAATTCTTTCTTCTAGTTCTTTGAATAATCGTGTTCAAAAGAATTGAACAGATTTTATCAGAAGCTAGTGATGTAAGTTTCAGCTTTGTGGCTAGTGAAAACACAATTCCACTGAAGAACGGCCAAGCTAGCTGCAAGCTAGTGTGATATGTATTAAATTTGTTGAAGCCAAAAGCATTCCCTTTTGCGTGGAGTGGAAGTTAGAAGAGAAAGAGGAGTGCCGTCTCAGATGTCATCCTCGTCATCTGGTTAATACTAAAAAATTATGAGCTTTCGCAACAAAATAGCTTTCTAACTGGCCATAGCACTAAACTAAACAAATTTCGTTCAAAATTTAATAGGATTCTCAAGCTATAGTGGAAAGACTATATGTAAAGTTTCAACGATCTGCTCCACACCATTTTTAACTTGTCTCATTCAGGCAAATGGAATCCCCCCCTTTTTTTTTTTATTCAGACAGATCTTACACAAAGAAATACATCAAAAGTGTATTTCTATGTTGGATATATTTTGTTAATTATTTAAATACTTTCTTTGTATACTTCTCATCCGGAAAAGTAAAAATCCACCCTAGTTTTATTGCACGAAGGATTTTACCGATTTGAGGGCAGTGTCACGGAGTTTTTGAACTCAAGGTTCTTAACCTCCAGACATAACAGAAGTGGGATAGGATTCTATCACAGGATCACACCAGATTGAAAGAAAATAAACAGCTTGAAGTTAGGTTGCATATTCATTTATGTTTGTCATAGGACTATGAGTGACATCATGTAAATGGATTTCATACACTACCATCTTTTAAAGACAAATACTGATAAACAGAAAATGCGAATATACTTAAGAGAAAAGCAAAGAATGTGACCATAATATGTTATTAATTTTTCTCTAAAATTTAAATAACATTTAGCTCACATAAAAAATTTTTAAAATATTGAAATTAAAGGGGAGGGCACGGTAGGAAAACAATTAATTTTTAATTAATTCTCTTAAATAATTTATCTTCAAAATTATCAAAATGTTACTGAATAAATAATTAATCAACTGTTTTTAAAAGCACGCCCTTTAAATATTTATAAATTTATGAAATTAAAAAAGCACTATTTTGAGAAATCATCTATTTTTAGATGATTTTATATATTTAGAAAAGGTGTGGAACGCTAAATTAAATACTATTCGGTGCTAAATATTTTATTATTTACACATAAATATTCATATATTGAACAATCTAAAATAATTCATGTCCTGTTCCTTTACAATATCACATTAACACAGTAGAAACATTTGATCCTGATACACATTTTAAGTGGATGCGGTGACATTAGAATGCTAAATTTATAATGGAAGGCTATTTTGTATGCGAGAACAATGCTTTGGTACTGACATTGTAGAGAACTGTTTTAATAAACCTGTATCTGCATTTGTGATGCAGTAGGTTTATAAATATTTGTTTAAGGCTATTTTTCATTTCGTTAAGAGCAATGAGGAATAATAAATTAAGCATAAATACTATAAGAGCCATCTCTTGTTTATTAATAAAAATAAAATTTTAGAATTAAGACTTGACTATTAGTAAATAAATATACAGCTTCATTCAAAAGGAAGGAATTTGTTAGAAATATTTATTTCTAATGAACAACAATGGATAGAGACATACACAATATGTCTCTAGATAGAAAGTTCTAGATGAAAGTTCAAAGATTATTTTACTTTACTTTTTTCATTCGTTCATTTATTTTATTTATATTCATTCATTCATTCATTTATTTTATTTATATTCATTCATTCATTCATTTATTTATATTCATTCATTCATTTATTTATATTCATTCATTCAATTTATTTATTTATATTCATTCATTCAATTTATTTATTTATATTCATTCATTTATTTATATTTATTCCTTCGTTTATTTGTACTTAT
The DNA here is from genome assembly GCA_026543865.1 of Argiope aurantia. Taxonomy (NCBI): domain Eukaryota; kingdom Metazoa; phylum Arthropoda; class Arachnida; order Araneae; family Araneidae; genus Argiope; species Argiope aurantia. The sequence goes on from JAPMOR010124864.1 coordinate 287,879, forward strand.
ATTCATTTATTTATTTTCTTTTCTTTCTTTATTTATTATACATTCAGACAAGGCCTATAAAATTGCGTTATTATTTGCTTTGCGAAAATGACGATGCTTCAGTAAGAAGCGTTTCGTATACTGCAGTATACAAAGACTGAATCCATTGTTGTATTGCATTGTACATGTAATTGAAATTTCAACAAAAAGCCGCTTTATCATAAATATGGTTTAAAGTTCGCGCAAGAGATTTGCAGAAAATTCTTGTAATGGCACGAAGAAGCGTGAAGGTAATTACAATATTAATTTACAAGTATAAATAACTATAAAAGCCATCCCTTGTATATTAAAGGAAAACAAAATTTTGAATTAAGATTTGACTAATAGTAAATCAAATATACAGGATCACTGAAAAAGAAGGTGTTTATTGGAAATACTTATTTCTGTTGAACAACAATGTATAGAGACATATACAATATGTCTCCAAATAAACAAAAGTTAATTTTTTTGAAGCATTCCGATAATACTGATAAAGCCTGCGATGTTATTTCTTAACAAGAAAATGGCGATGTCTCATTAAGAATCATTTTGTATACTGTAGTATACAAAAATTGAATCCATTGTTGCATTACATCATATATACCATTGTAATTTCATCAAAGAGATGCCTTATCATAAAACTGGTGTGTAGTTGGTACAAGAGACATGAATTCCCCAGGGGGGGCCCATCTTAAGTGAGGATAAGAAGCTTCCGGCATGATGGTTGGTCTCCGCCACCAGTTTGGGTACACGAAAAGGTGGAGTCTGGCTCCTCCCATCGATCTGGCTCCCTCCCATCGTATTTCCTTAGGGAAGGATTGTATCGTGGCCGGTGATAGCATTTAGGACTCTACCATAGTTCCCACCAGTGTTGCTGTATCTGTGGTTCGGTCATTCAGGTTTATCAGTGTGCCATTCGGGGAGAATGATAAAACTTTGGAGAGTCAAACTATGACTTATATATACATGAAAGAAAATACAATAGTAATTTACCAGCATAAATAGCTATAAAAACCATCCCTTGTTAATTAAATGAAAATGAAATTTTAGTATTAAGTATTGACTCATAGCAAATAAATATACAGGGTCATTCAAAAAGAATTAATTTGTTAGAAACTTATTCACTATGAACGACAATGGATAGACACATATGCAGTATGTCTGTAGATAAATAAAAGTTCAAATTCTTTCTTTTTTTTTAATTTAGAAAATACAAGTAAAAGCGGTGCTGTTTTTTTTTGTTTTTGTTTTTTTTAAAGCCTGAAAATGGCGTAATACCTTAGTAAGAATCGCTTTGTCTGCTGCAATACCCACATATTGAATCTATTATTGCATTGCATTGTACATGTGATTGCAATTTCATCAAAGAGCAACTTTATCATAAATATGGTTTATAGTTGGTACAAAAGATTCGTAGAAAAATTGTTGTATATGAATGAAGGAAAAGCACTGACCGTACGCACATATCAGATTAAAACAATTAACCTATCCGAACTGCTTCTGAATATACAACAACATAACTCGTATGGACATATAACATAATGCGTATGGAATTCTCTAGAACGATTTTCGGATCTCGGTTACTAATCAAGATTGGGTCATTTACAGAACCTTCAGTTTTATCTCCAAAAATTGCCAAATTCGTTCGCTCAACCGGAGTCATCGGGATTTGACATCCCTTTAGGATCCTTTAAGAATTCCTGCAAAACTCCTTTTTTAAGCGGAGAGACTAAAGGGCAAGGAAGTGAAATAAAATATTCGTAATTCTTAATAATTATTCGTAAGTAACCATGATCGTAGGAGCATTGAAGGATTGATGAAAGATATATCATGAGAGCCATTACAAAATGCAGTTTTCTGCTTAAAATAATCTACCTAAAACTGCATCCAATTTAACATCCAAACTCAGATTATTTTATGAAAGCATGAAATTTCCAAAAATAGATTTGTATATGAGGTACACTACCGTGTTAAGCACATTCATCTGATAATTTTAAGAAACCAATATAAAAATGAAACCCATCATTGAATGGAGATCACGGAATTGAAATTTGGAATCGCATCATTTCCGTCCTCTTTGAACTGAATGGTTATAACTTATATCTGAGGTCCTTGATTGGAAAAATTTCGTGGAAATTTTCACAAAATCATGTCATGAAAACCGTTGCAGTAGACAATCTTCCTAAAGAATCAACCAGAAATTGCAATTAGCTGGAGCGGATTCGAAATTATTACATGTTAATTATTTCGTTATAGTTAACACCTAGACTGCCATGGGGATTACCTATGGACCAGCGGACCCATATAAACTATTATGTTAAGAAATCGACGGTCAATGTGCTAAATTGAATATTAGATAAATTACAATGCGGCGCACATTGACTCCGTAATTTTAAAAATTCACCATGAAAGTAAAACCCATGGTAAAATTGAACTGATTTATGTCAGTTAGCATTCATCAGACGGTATAGTCAAGAATACTTCTTTTGCCTGATTTTAAATTTTCTGATTGAGAAGTACTGCAAAATTTTTCTGTAAGTTATCACTCATCAGACAGCATCAAAAATATCACAAATTATTTCTTTTGTCTGATACAATATTTCCTGTTTGAGAACCGTATCTCAAAATTTATTTCTGCTATTTGTCTTTCATGAACCAACATCAGAAATATTCAAGAATATTTCTTTCACCTGATTCAGCATTTTCTGTTAGAGAAGTACATAACAAAATGTGTTTCTGCTAATTATCCTTCGTCAGAATGGCGTAACAAGGATGAGCCAGACAGGGCAAATGCTCTGGGCATCATTATCAGAGGACGAAAAATTGCCAAATCAATTATTTGAATGCAATAAAAAGTATTTTTTATATTCTTATTCCTCAGAACTAAAATAATTCTTATTATAAACGATCTTAATTTTTAATTTTTAATTGTTCAGTTATCTAGATTAATTCTCAGATGCACACAACAATTTTATCTCCATAGGTCCATTATTTCTGATACGAATGAACTATGAACGTTTGAACTATTTTATTTACAGAAGCAAATATATATCTATACTTTAAGTGAAGGATGGAAGCAGCATTTGATTAACTAGGGTCAACATAAAGTCCGACATAAATAAGCTGCAAAGTTCACATTTCTGTTCATCAATCAGAAAAGATGCGATTAGCGTTTTGAAACGCCTTATAGATTGCTTAGAATATCTATAAATTCAGCCGAATGAGATGAACTGGTAATAAATTTCATTAATAATAATAAAAAAAACATGTATAGAAACTACAAGATATAAATTTTTGCGTGATGGAAGAGTAGTGAACAAAGAAAAAAAAGAGTTATTAATTGGATATCTTTTCTACTTTTTAAGTTGGAATGAAAATTTATTTCGTTATAAATACGTATAAGAATAATCAAGAAAGAAACCTTGAGACCCCCCCCCCACACACACACTTTATTTGCACCCTGTTGGGAAACGAAATTTTCGAAATAGTCTTTGGGATACATTGTTTTTAAAGAAACGGTTGTTTTTCATAGAGTTAAATAAATGTAAGCAAATAATTCAGTATTCGATGTTGAAGTTAAATCACTTTTATAAGAAATCACCAGAAAAATATATTTTTTAAAAAATTCAAAGATATAAATGTGATTCAAAAATATTTTATCATATGCGGCCTACTGGAACAATATGTTGCTTTATAGTATATGCGTTTATTAGATAAAACTTGATAAATATAATTCTTTTATTTGTTAATAATAGCTGAAATTTTTGAAATAGACTTATCTTCAATTTTCAACTGCCTAAATTTCATAATCTCATCCACTTAAATTTCTTCCTCTCATGGCATTTCAACTTATTATTTATGATTTTAAACGATAATAAATCGAATTAAACAATAATTAAAGATAACGATCGTTTTTGTAAACGATAGTCCAGAGAATTGTCGTTTGCAAAACTTAAGTACTTGGTAACGTCACCAAATTTCAAATTTGTATATGCTAACAAAAATTCCCAGAAACTCGTATACGTGTTTAAACTTTTGCAACAGGCGGATTGGATTTTCATCCAAAATTTAATTTTATAGTTAATTAAACAACCGTGTATCATAGCATTGTAAAAAGAGTTTTTGAAAAAATTTAAAGGCTTCCTTTTTTATTCTATTGTCACAATTTTAAATTTTAAAGCCTGAAGACATCAATATCCAAACTTTTGCATCGCAGGGCATTGTATATAGTTCAGAATGTTTATATTCATATATAAATATAGAATCGACATAACTTAGGAGGGACAATGAAAAAAATGATGACTTTTTTTAAACCTCAATCAATTTATTACAAATAAAAGAATTTAAAATTTTAAGCAGAAATAATATACTCACCCATTTGAAAATTACTTATTTTTTTAACAAACTCAGTAGTTTTGAATGTTAACAATCTAAAAAAGTTGCGAAATTTTAAAATTAAAAACTCATTAACTACCCGAAAAGTATTTAGTTATAATTTCTCATAAATTTCAGATAATTTACTGTTATATTCTCTCTCTCTCTTTTTTTCATCTTTAAAAAAATACATAATTTATATAATTTAATTCTGTTTGTGCTTTTTTTTTTCTCCCTTGATTCCATTTCCCTGCAGTTTAGTTAAAACGCAAGTGGAAGTACAAATATTGACAGATTTCGGAAAAATTACTCCGCTTTAAGCAAAAAAAAAAAAAAAAAAAAAAAAAACATTTACTATAACGTACTTTTAAAGGAAAAGTCCTGCTTTCCATCGTCTCATAAAAACCAAAAGAAAAAAAAAAAACGCGTAGTCTCCCTACAGTCAAATTTAAATTCAATATTCCCTAATTTGTGGGAGCGGAAAAGGGCCGAAATTCCCTTTTTCTTCCTTCCGTTCTCTCATTTAACTTCATCCGGGTATGCAAATTCTGAGGCAACTTCCCTACCCAAACGACGGCAATTGCAATTTCCATTAAGGAGGGCGAGTTTGACTCTGCCCAGAACCTAACTTGCCATTCTGAGTGCAAATTCGAAACTGGATTGAACCGCTTCCGTTAATTTGAATAGCATTTGGGAAGGGTATTTGCTTCAATTGAAATCATTTCATTCCTGATTCTTCCAACTCAAATAAACATTTCGGTTTATTTTTTTTATTCGGTTTGTCTTCTCTAAAACTGTTTTATTTTACTTTTAAATTAAATTTTTAAATAAGAAGTGTTTACAAACTGGTAATGAGAATTATGTGTATTAATGAATAGTTGAATATTGTACTTTATAAAATCCGATTTTTAAGCAATATTCTAATATTAGATGGAGGGAAAGTTAATTCTAACCCATAGTTAACTTGCACTTACATTAAACAGCTTTCGTTAATTTGAACATTTCTTCTTTATTAAGTTCGAAGTATAATCACAAAAAACATTTTTACATCACTTTTGTACCAAATTAAAAAAAATAATAATAAGCTTTCTAGTGATACAATAATAATCCAAAATGCAATTTTTTCAAAATTTCAAAAATATTTTATGTGTATTTTGCAGTAATACTTTTCATTCTTTTAGCTACAGCATTTAAACACGAGTGTCGCGAGCCAAGATTTTCCAATACATTTTTGTTATGCCATATAAGAAAAATTTAAAGATATTATTGAGACTAATAAAAGTCTAAATCAAGCCTAAAATATTATTATGGCCCTTAATTTCGCATTACAGCTTGAATATCCTTAGCATTTAGATATATTCCTATAGGAAGACTACCAATTGCAGTTTGTTTTCATGACAAGACCGAGAAAATTTCTTCAGTTCTTCACCGATCATAGCACCTAGAGATCCAAACCAATCTTCGTTCAAAAGTTTATATAAATATGTAATGATATTTTAATATCTAATTTAAACCAAATTAATTTCCAAAGCTTTATCTTAATTTAGCCCATAGTAATTTCATTCTCTTATTTCCTGATCCAATTCCACTTTCGGTTTAATAATTCAACTGAAGCTGTGTAAAAGAATACTGCGCAATCAGTTCTACGCATCAAGTGAAAATGATCCCTCCATTGCCCTTGTCAAAGGCCAACACGTGTATTCAATCGACACGTGGCCAGAAATCCCATGTTGTTCCTTATGGCACTTGCCATGGACAAGCCCGCTGTTCTAAGACAGCCGATTTAAGCCTGAGGGGGAGCAGCTCTTGTTTCTACAGTAGCGCCATCTAGGGCCAAGAAACGACTTCGCTACACACACGTCACAACCCTTTTTAAGGGGCGGACTTCATTTACGCATTTCATTCACTCAACCACAGATCGTAATTTAGACCTAAATCAGAGAACGATCACCCCTGATCCAGTACCCCCAGTGGTATTACTCTCGACATGGAGGACTTTGTGACCATGGCAGATTTAACCCGCGTCAGCCACCAAGCACGCGGGGAATTTTCGGCTGGTGGGGTTCGAACTCGCAATCTAAGGAACGCGAATCCGACGCTCTGCCAACCAGGATATGCCGGCCTAAAGTCCCATCTTATATGCTATATAAGACAAGTGATCAGTTGTTTCGTCCCCTTCCTTACTTCTGCTTTTGTGGCGCTCTGTGGCGGACGTGTCTTGTCCACGTCTCTGCTTGTAAATAATTATGCTTTTACGGAATGGATATTAAAATTTAAAGATGTAAATTGTCTCTTCAGTGTCTTCGAACCTGCATTCTGCTTCAACCAAAATAAGCTTACATATATATAACGTTTTTCCCATGTTTTCTTGTGAAAAAGATAATTCGAGTAATTTTGTTTGGATTTTAACTGGTTTGGAATATGTTGTTAGAAATGTAAAAATCTCGGTCGAGTTCGTAAATGGCCCATTTAGCTTAAAGAGAATAGGAATTGTGGAGCTTTAAAAATCTTCATTTCGCTATAAGTTTCTTAATATTGAAAGTAGAAAAATAAATTCAATTAGCCAAATTAGCCCTTTATTAAGACGAACAACTTTTATATATAAAGTTTTTCGACAAAAGGAAATTTATTTAAACTTTTTATATATAAAGGTTTTCGTGAAAGTGATTTTCAACCTAATTTTGACTGTTCCTAACATCAACAATTTATGTTGCCAGATAGTAACTTTAGATGTAAAGGAATCTTCTACCTTTGCCTTCAAGCTTGCCGAGAGGAATTTTCGTTAGTAGTAGATACTATAGAAGAATATTATACTCTTTTCACATTATGTGTAATAATAAATTCGTTCAGTTTGAATTTTTGTATTTTAATATTTTTTATAATCAGTTCAAAAGAATTGGAAAAATATAAATCCGACATATGTTATTTCATTCGGAAAAGAAATGATCATACATCGATGAGATACTATATCTGGAACAAAAAAGGCAAATGAAAATGTAACCCTTGAGTGAAAATTCACAAACCTAATAATCAGATGAACTACCCATCCGAAGAAAGAGAAACTTATACCTTAGAAACTTAGGAATCCCATTAACACCTCAATCCTTGCGAGTCAGCTTAACCCTGACCTGCCCAACAGGTTTTCCTTTGCCAATCGTAATTGATTAGAACTTGTAATTGGACGACTTTTCCTAAGCCTTGATTTGAGCCTAATATATGTAACAGAATAAATTGGACGAGGGCGCCACTTCGACGGTCGCGGTTGCCACACGATGGACCTAAATATCCTTCTAAGTGTTCTTCGACGAATTTATAGCGACACAAGACTTTTGGAGAACACGAATTGGTAAACGCCACTTTCGGTATTTTTGAAGAAAATTATGTCTAATTTTCGGTACCAGTTAATGATTGCCGTTCTACGTTTGTACTTAATCAAACACACAGAGCCGCAACAATTAGAATAAAGGGGAACATATTCATTTAGTTGTTGAAAGATGCCGAAGTTGATTAAGGTCATAAAACAATGGTAATTGTGAAGCGTCAGCTTGTAAACTTTGGTGGTGGTCTGAAATATTAACCGCGGGAGAAGGATAAAAAGGGTGGTTGGGTAATTCTATGAAAGATTGTTTTTTTTTTTTTTTTTCAACTGCATCACTGTCATGTTCAAGGATGTAGATAAAACGCAAGCATTTTGAAATAAATGCATAATGTTTTTCATTCTATATTTTTTAATTGGTTTTGCATTATTGCCTAGTAAAAACAAGTAGTTTTGTGCTTTTAGGTTTTATCTGTAGAAATTCATGTTATTAATATTGTTATGAAATTGTGAAATCTCTTATGACTGGGATTTATTAAAATTTTGGAAGGCTAAAATTGTGTTACATAATTCTACGTTTTTTTTTTTTTTTTTTAATAGATATTAGCAAGGATGTACACAAAGCACAATCATTTTAAAACAAATACAAAATGCTTTTCTCAAAAGAAATAAAAAAAGGTGTCTTACACAATTATCAAATTAATTCAAAAAGTTACATTTTTGATTTTTATATGAAATTGGAAGTTATGAAATGCTGATATTCTATCGAATATTTAGATGTTTTATACAATGCCGGACATTTTAAAGCAAAGTACGTATAATTAGGCAAGTAAACAGGGTAAGCAAGATTTGACTTTATTTAAAAGTTGTAAATTTCTCCAAAAAAAAAAAATACAAATGTTATGTAAAAAAAATAACGATAGAGTGTCATTATAAAAACTTTTAGTCAACAAGCATAAGGTGGAAAGAGAGATATACAAAAACAGTTATGTTTTTTATTGAAGAAAAACAAAGCATATGTAAATAAGAAATTAAAATTAATCTATTTTTTGCAAGATTGGAGGCTTGGATGACATTTGAATTACACTTTATTACTTTCTTTACGCAAAGACGCTTCTTATTTTGCCATTTTGTTTTATACATATAGTTGATGATAATAATCGTTATACATATTTGCTTAGGTTATTGACCTTTATATGAGGTTTTAAAGAGGAGATTTAAAATTTCCTTTTGATACAATTTCCAGAACATATTTCCTCCCCCCTTTTTTTTCTTTCTCTCTCACTCTCTCTCTTTTTTACTAGATTTGCTTTTATGTAAAAGACGGTCAATTATAATTACTAAATTCATGAGACGAAGCAGTTTTAAACCAATATAACTATGCATTTCAGTTAATATTTAACCAAGTTATGTTTGTACATGAAAATGAATTCTCCATTCTCCGACGATTTTATAAAAAAGTCACGCAATTTAGAGGAAATTTTTATACCTCATTTCTTTAATAAATAAATTTTGTAAAAACATCTTTAAAAAGTATTTGCATTAATGCATTAAAAAATTTGAATTCTAACCTCTAATTTATAATGCTTCATATGAATAAATGATATGGAATGAAGATTTTTTTTTTCGAATTGACTACCAGGTGCCACCAAGTATGCAAAATCAAAATTTAATTTTAGCAACCAATAAACTCATGATTAAGTTCTAAAAATATTTTTAAAAGCGTATTATCACAAGCATATAGAATTTCAAACTTCTAGCGCACCAAGAAAAAAAATGGTTACAAAATCTCATCTTTGTAAGCAAAATGCATATTAAATTAAATAAAAGTTTAAGAAAATACCGTTATTCTATAACGTTTATTATTTTTTTTATTTTTATGGCTGAGGCTATATTGAAGCTTATCAAACGAATGACTTCTTATGGACGGCGAACAATTTTCATTTTACAAACATTTTCAGAAACATTTTTTTTCCCCTTTCAATTTAGTAATTATCATTTCCTTTGAAATTTTATACGCCGATAACTCTGCACAGACTTTGAAGAATCATTTATTCCAATTAACTTTGTTATTCTTTTGAGAGAGATAGTTTACAGTCAGAAAAGAACAATAAAAGATTGCGGAATGTTGCAGCTGGTTGCCTGCAACAGTGTAATAATAATGTAACAGCAACAAACGAAAACATACACGACTCCATCTTATTTAGCTGTCACAAGATCCCCGCAGATGGTTCTAACCCACAGCACTCTTGCATTTTTGGTTGGTGACACTGATCAATCCTACGAACTCAACTACACCTGCTGTTGTTAGTTTCTTTGTTTCAGCTGGTGTTGTTATTATTATTATTTTACAATAACAACTACAATAATGGGAAGTGTCTAAATTCAAAATACAGAAAAATTTCCATTGCAGGTTTTCAGGAGGAAAGTTAAAGTTTTAAAAAGAGAGTGGGGGTGTAGTTGCTTACAGAGGAGGTTTTCGACTAGGAAAACTGCTTAAGTTTTCTGAATCCTATGCAGATTGATTAAGAAATTTTTTTTAGCTCAATTGCCAAATAAATCAATATTTTGAAAATACAAATTCATGAAATATAAAAGATTAAGATAACACTTTGTGAAGTATCATTGGCAGGATTCTATCGGTTTTATTATACCTGCTTAGTTATTAAAATGATTATTAAAAAAAGCATTAGTTTAAACAAAATTTTGTGCAAACAGTGATGCTATACAATCATGAATCATAATAAATAAATAAGTAAAAACATATATTTTTACAAAGTTATTAAAATAATTAATCCGAACTAAATCATTAACAAGCTGATAAAAGTTTTAAAAAAATGCGATGAAATGTAAAATTACATATGATCAACTTATAAAACAAAAGGCTTCATATTTAGCATTGCTTTGGTTCGAAAAATATATAATTCACCACTGCATATATACGTAAGAATGAGATTTTTAGGAAGAGATTATAAGGTATTCTAAGTTATTCTTGATTTATTTGCAGATCTCTCTCTCCTCAAACGGGCATAATCTCAATTATATTGAATGAATTGAATTATTGTGCCACTCTGAGTATTTCCATATTAGTTTAAATTGAATTATTATAAATTATAATTCAGTTATAGTTTACATTTCAATTATAGTTTAAGAAATATATAAATAATTTTTAAATCCTCATCTGTTATAAATGGAGGATCATCATCTGTTATATGCGTCTTAACCTAAAAAAGGAATTAACTATGGAAACGAAAATCTAATAAATAATCTTCTTAGTTGAGAAATATTTTCAGACAAAACCTATATTTAAAAAAAAATGAAAAATCAGCTCCTCAATTTTTTGGCTAAAATTACATATCTTCAAATTCTGTTTTGGATTGGGATTTAAATTCTAAACAGTATCTTGAAATTATAATTCTATATAGTAGGTTTGTTTGCTTATAAACATTTTAAAATTATTTTTATGCTTAAATCTTAAGCGAAATTGAACGTCTAAATAGTATTCTAAAAAATGCTAAAATCGTTTCCTTATCATATTTCATCTGTTGGATAATCAAGTAGTGATTCACGAGACATAATTCCTCAATTTCCTGTTAAAAATTACATACCTTAAAATTATGTTTTGAATTGGAATTCAAATTCTAAATAGCATTTTGAAATTATAATTCTATATATTTAAGTTTGTTTGCTTATAAAACTTTATAAAGCTACTTTTATGCTTAAATTTTAAGCAAAATTGGCCGTTTAAATGTTATTCTAAAAAAATATTAAAATTGTTTCCTTAATATAAATGTTCTGCTAAACAATTAAGTAGTGAATCACAAGGCATAAATTAGGGTTTTATTTTAGTGGGTGGATTACTAATAAAAAGATCCAATAAGTTTCAGTTCTTAGAAATGAAATTAAAAGTAAGTTAACCGACTTTTCTCCTTTAAAAAAATTACATGAAAAATCTGAAATGATTCGAATATATTATTCATAGAATTACAAGAAAATATATAAATAACTAAAAGTAATCTGCTCCTAGAGGTTATAAAAGGGAAAAGCCTGCGTGCCAAGTTGGACGATACGCGTTCTATTAGTTTATTTTTAAGATATTTAGCCATTTCATAGAAATTGATCGCTTATCAAATCAGTATTTAATATAAAAATTGATAAAATTAATAAAAGAAAACGATGAAATCTATCTCAATTCTGGTTTTCATAGTATACCGAATGAAATGCTTTCACATCCCAGTTAGTATCCCCCATTTATGTAGTCATTCACAAGCCCGTCATTCTCCAGACAATTCCAGAGGTTTACCTTTCTTCTGCTCTAACGTCAAGATCCGTAAACAGAGACATCTAGTTACCTACGAGATTGATGAGCTGTACACTACCCCATTCATGCTTTCACCCACCCAGCTTGCGTTAAAAAAAAAGTCCCAACTAACGCAAAGAAGTGTGATTTACCCGCAACCGGGACGAAGAGCCTAAAACCAAAACGTGTGGCATTCCTAGCAAAGCCGTCCATTAGGGTTCAGCCCACGCGTTCGTGGAGAATCCAAATTACATGGGTCGTTTTTTTTTTCCTTGCGTCCACTATTCCATTCTCCCCTCGCTAGCCTCTGCATACACTGTTATTTGGTAGGCTTTATAATCACCAGGTTGTTGCAGGCCCTCAGGGCCAATTGGGACCACACGGAAAATTGGCATCTCGGTTTGTCAGCTCATCGCTTGGGAAGGAAGAGATGAGAAAAAACGAGTTAGTTATTTATCGATGCATTTGCGAAGCGCGGGATTTATACGACGGCGCCATCTTTTGAGAGGAAGTATAAATATTTCAGGAATAAAAATTTAATATGTTGAATAACGGATTAAGTTGTGAATGAAATTGAAGCTTGATGTATTATATAAAATCCTCTAATCAAACAAACAAAATTGCAGTATTTATAACAGGAAGTTTTTTTTTTCTTTTTTTTTTTTTTATGTGAACGCAGATACTTCCAAGGGTGAGAAAAATGAATCAGGACAAAAGAAAAACAAATAAAGCAATGAATATTGTGAAAGGGATAAGATATTTTTCCTTTTTTATTTTCTTCTTAATATCAATATCAGTCACAGATTTAAATATTTAGCAACTTCTAATTTTGCTGGCCATATTTCATGAAAATAATCGATTTAGTCAATCAAATTTTATCCCTAATCCAATTTTACATAAGATCAAATCAAGCTGGAAATATTGCTTTCTCGCTCATTTTAAACACAGCAAAATTTCTTGCTGTGTTTAAAATGAACTTTGAAAAAGATTTTTCATATTTACTCGGCATTTGAAATAAAAGGTAAAAAAGCATTAATTTTTGTTTGCTTCAATTTAAAATACTGATAAATTAAATTTCAATGAAATATATTTAAACAGATTACATTTTTGATATTTTTTATTTCCAACAATTCAGAAGCGTAAGATTGAAACGATCAGACGTTCTGGAATAAAACTGTCTGGAATAAAATTGATATAGCATTCTAAAATTAAACCTACTAATAGGACTTTAATTTAACACTTTACATTTGCTTACCTCATTTTCATATTAAAAAAATATCAGCAAGATTTAAATGTCAAAAATTATAATATTTCACAAAATTTCCATTTCGAACTTTTATTATGCATAAAATAGTGTCATATTAACGTAAAAATGTGAATGAATTAACCTAAAGAAATAGTTAGTATATATATTGGCAAAATATACAATTTATGTTTCTATTTCTTATTTTCTGTTTTTTTTTTTTTTAAAGTTAATTACATTCCTTATTCCATCTGTATAAGATTGGGAATTCTTGTTTAGCTACCAGTTTAGCGATCTGCGAGTTTGAAGTTCAGAAAATCATGTCATTTAAGTCAAAAATAAAGCGACGTCTGAATTTTACCATTAAATTTCAAAACCCTGTTTTAGAAACAACGAATTGAATTAAATATCTTTACATAATCAAGAGAGAATTTAAATCAATTGTTTCCAAACAATAGGTCGCCAAAAGATCTTGAATGTGGTAAGGGAATGTTTTCATCAAGCCATATATTAGGCGTATTTTTTTGTAACATTATATTGAAAATTAAATGCTTTTTTTGTGTAAAGCTTTCTTTTAGGCCCGTAAAACCTCTTTCGAAAATACATCTACTGTTCGTCTCTGGAAAAATTCAGTGCGCCGAGGATGAAGAAAGTCGCGATAGATTCGGTTTTATAAAAAGTGGGTCGTCATGTTTAAAAACTCGGGAACCAGTAACCTAAATAAACAGAAAAAAAAAATTATTTTCATTGATGCCGAAATTTTACTGACGTTATTTGTCAAATTTCACTAATAACATTTCATTTTGATTATGGTATTCCAAGTACGGCAATCAAAATAATTTTTAATACCTAATTCCGTTTTGAAAAAAAAAAACAAATTATCTTTAAGAAATTTCCAATACAGAAATAAACAAAAAATATTGTTTCCAAGATATTAATAACCCGTTTAGAGTTAAAGAAGGAGCAAGTTCAAAGACAATTCAAAAACAGCAGAAATTGAAAAAGAAAAAGAAAAAAGTAGAATGTTAACAGAACTCCTTCTGTCTGAAAAACCTAAGGACGGACAAAAACATTTACTCCTATGGTATCAAAGAAAATAATAATTATAGCCGTCTCCCTATTTTTTTAACATCGTCTATAAGTGAAAAAAAACAAAAAAAAAAAAAAACGTAAGTACGGTTTTACAAAAACGCAATTTTTCTGCTCTCATGACGGGATGTGTAATTTTGTAGACAACTCCATATTATCAAATCACCCTTCCACGTTGATATGAACTCGGCCAATCGCAACGAACTATCAATTAGGTGGGCGTGCCATATTTGAGGGTGAGTGTATACATACATGTATTTCATATATGTATCCCCCCCTTCACTCCCTAGCTGTGATGTCTTATAAAAGAATGGGTGAGAAATTCAGCAAGTTGAAAAGAACCAGGCTAAAAAAGGGATGGTGTTCGATATTATATAAAGAAAAGATGTTTCATTATTTTTTACTCTTTTTGCATTCATAGGCTATTAATGTTTCTACAAAACAACCCCCAATTTTTTAAAACATATTTATCTTCAACCAGATATTTTTTACTCTTTTCCCTGGCCTATTTTCAGTCTAATAGGTAACGGTCAGTAAATAATAATTCTAATATTGTATTTTAAATTTTATTTCAATATCTATGAATAATGAAATAAAATTAAAGTAACCAAATTTCTAGATGTTTTTTTTTTCTTCCCAATTTTGGCTGCCTCTGGAATCAAAATTTGTTGTAGCTGAGAATAGGAGAGAAGAATATAAATATATATAAAAAATATTTAGAAAATATCCAAAATTATATATATAAAACTATAAGCAAAAATAAATAAATTAAAAAAGTAATATTTAAATACAGTGTTCATTATAGAACAATTTTTTTTAAAAAAAGGAAGGGAGGAAAAAAAAATCGGCAATAGTGCGGAAAGAAACGGACTGGAAAAGATAAAGAAGCATAAATTTTTGTTTTCCTATTACTTTTACTAAATTTTCTTGCAGCTAATTTCAAGGCATTTAACATAGTAGGATGACCTTATTCCAAGTACAATAAAAATTTAAAATGTGAATTCTTCAGAAATTTATTATTTAAAAAATTTAATTTAGTTAAACTGCTTATAAAATATTTGTAATTAAGAAAAAGGCGAGTCGGGAAAATCCAGGACATTTTCAAAAGTCAGAACAAATAGGGAACAAAGTGCTAAATTTCAGTTTTGTTACGATATAATTCAGGAAATTCGGTCGCGTTAATTTATTACATTAAATTATTTTGTTCTTTATTTATGAACAAAATAAGGAACAAATTTGCAAACTCACACTGGAGAAAGAAGAGCCGTAAAACGGTTGTATTAAATTAAAGACGCATTCTAAAATTTCTAATTAAAGACAAAATTAGACTATGAGATTTAATAAGCATGTGATAAGAATATTTATAAGCATGTGATAAGATATTAAGATTTAATAAGAATATTCTGTCACTCAGTTAAAAGCATCTTATCCTGTATCACAAGAGGGTTTAAAACATCGGGACCCGATTCTGTCTAAAATTCGTCAGTAAAAGGACCTGGAGCCGTTAAATCAATCAATGTTTATTGAAATTTTCACGATATTGTAGTTTGGAACTTTAGAAAATGAAATGAAGACTCAAATTTTTTATCATCATTAATAAACAAAATTTGGTTCTAATAAACGAGAATTGTCAGAAAATAGCTGTCATCCGGCTCCAGCAAGTTAAACTATCAAATCGAATGAAACTCGCCACTTCCCACTTGAAACAATAAATGTGAGCTGTAAGAAGATATAAGTAATGAAGCTAATATCATATAAAACAAGTACAAAATGATTTAAAAATCCGCTTGTGCCATGCCTTGTCGGCTTTTTTTAAAAAAATATATATAATACATTTTGTAATGAACTGAATATTAATTATTCAACAGAATGTTGATATTATTCGTTGAAAAACGAACTGATGCATTGTTAGAAATAGCTTTTATATTATTTAAAAATGATATATAAAAGAATTAATATTATAATTGTGAAAGAAAAATTATAAAAATATAAAACAAAATTAAAAATCAATTTATGCTGTTCATAAAGCTTGGTGCAATAAAATCCATCATTCGGAGGGAATCGTAATGATACGGGTAGTGCTTGTTTTTAGATGTGGAAACCCTCCATACTTTTGCATGTGGAGCTAGTTGGTGGATGGTTAGTTGTGATTTTACTGAAACAGGGGCTAGAAGGAAGACGACGGAAAGGTTCCTCATCTTTTTTTATTAAGAAATATGTAGAAATATTGCTGAAGTTAAAAATTAAATTAAAATAGCATGTCTAAAAAAATTGCACCAAAAAAAAAGCACCGTGAAAAAAAAAACTGTTTTTTTTTCTTTGCGAAGTAAATGAATGAATGAGTATCTTTCTGTAGAGATATATACCAAAATTAGACATCGTAAAAAAACATCAACAACAAAAAGTTGTACTTGTCAATTGTATCTATTCATCGATTCTCATCTCCTCTATTCCCCCTCCCTTTTGATCCATCAACGTCCTTCAAATAACCTCCAGGCAAGGAACGCCCCGAGTCGTTAAGGTTTGACACCACATTACGTCTTATTATATTGAAAATCGATTGACACTAATTGTGGGTTGGAAGTGTGATGACAGAATTCAGACGTACCCCTGTCCAGCAGTATCTCTGGCCAAATGACACACGGGCGGTCATTTGAGGTTGCATGGCTTGGTGGCGAGAGGTTAATTATTTTATTCAAAGTAAGCTTTGTGTTTATTTCAGGGAAAGCATTTTTTTAACGATATTCAACAGGTAAAGAAAGAGGCAGAAGATGTAAACACTGTTTCTTATTTTTTTATTAATTTAGATCAAAATTTTATAAAATGTGGTTGTTAAATCAAATGAATAGAATGCGTAAAATTTGCTTAGTGACAGATTAAAATAAGCGCAATCATTAACATAAAAAGTCGCAAAACCATTTAAATATTTATATCAAAATCCTTTCAAGTTGACAAAATGGAAAATGTTTCTGGGTACATCATTGTGCTCAATTAAATAAATTCTAACATTTCAATGCTTTTTAAATAAGGTAATTTAACGGTTTGTACTTTTTCGCATATAAAGAACAG
Organism: Argiope aurantia; assembly: GCA_026543865.1. Lineage (NCBI taxonomy): Eukaryota > Metazoa > Arthropoda > Arachnida > Araneae > Araneidae > Argiope > Argiope aurantia. The sequence continues at coordinate 305,288 of JAPMOR010124864.1, forward strand.
AAATAGAAGGTACTGCAATTGACAAAATCTTAATCTCGAAATTTTGATGAATCGCCTTGTTTCAAACTCATTGTGCTCAATTAAATAAATTTCAACGTTAATATTTCAAAGTGCTTTAAATAAGGTTACTTAATGGCTTTTACATTTTCATATATGAAGTACCCAAACAGAAGGTACTGCAATTGTTAAAAAAATAAAAAAAAAAATTCGAACTCGCGAATCTCCATATTTTAAACCATTATGAGTCCGAAAATCACATTTTTGGAATGCCTGTGCTTCACTGTGCGTAATTATGAAGACGATTGTCAGAAATCTTCATTTTGTGTCAGATAAATGAAATTTGTATATAATCTTTACACCAAAATAGTAGATTTGTAGTAAATTCTGAACAAAATCTATCCTCCAGAAGTTTTTCTTTTCTGTCTGAGAGGCTGTCTGAGTAAAGGTTACTATCATTACTGTTGTTACTTTTCAATAAATCTCAGCATGGTTCTTGAAGATAGCCCATTTATTAGACATAGAAAACGAAAAGAAAAGAACGCAGGTATTAACAATTACGCACACAGCATCATGTTAAACAATTCACTGGAGGAATGACGCCGGAACGAAGCAGAAGCGTAATCACACAGATATTCCTACGCGAGAAAAATAGTCCGCTCGCTTCATCCCAACAATTAAAAAACGAAAAAAGCTAAATAGGTGATGAGATCAGCATTTAAAAGAGTCGATTCATATTAAGCTTTGAATCAAATCTGTCTGCGAGTTGATCACAGGCTACGAGGTCATGTCAGTCTGTTCGCATGCACCCATGTAAACGTTATAACTCAAAAATGTAATATCTTAGATAAATGAAATAATTTATATAATCTTAATATTCAAATTGAACTTCAGTGTTAAATTCCGGTTTCAATCCGCTTAAGAAAAAGATACCCAAAATGTATGCACTGTTTTTCCCCCTTTTCGCAATACTATGTAGCACAAAACACTCATAAACCGAGATTCTTAATGTATATATATATATGAGCGCTTGTGACGTTTACAGCCTTTTCTGAAGTGAAGCCTGTCCCAAATTTCTGTGTGAGAAAACAGGATAATATCTTTTTTAGGGAGTATGCAAGAAAAGTTTCAGGGAGACTATTCCCTTTGATTTTTTTAAAGCTATACGAGGGCTATTTCAAGCCGTAATTTTGAACCGAGGTCAGATGATGTGAATGCAAAAAGAATCGGCACTCTCTCCTTTCCATATTTCAGGCCGGCGTTTGACCTTAGATGGATCTTTTGCGAAATGGTATCCCGACCTGATGGTCCTCTGGTCGGGACAGAGGCCACAAGATTATATTGGCTCAATCAAAATGCTTATAAAAGAAATAGACATATATGAAGATAATTTAGTCTTAAAAATAAGTAATTAATATTGGGAACAAAAAACTGTACGTTAAAAACTTTGTTGTCACTATTCTGTGATTCTTTAATTCCTAAGTTACCAGGCACCATGTGCATAAGCATTTAACCATTTAACTATTTTATTTTCTTTATTTTAATAAGATGACACCTTCTATTTTGGGACTATTTTCTTGTTTTGATTCATTATTCACTTATTTATGTATTCGAAGTAATTTTAATATTGAATTATAAGCGTTAGGAATGGTTTATTTTTTGCTTACAACTATCAAAATTTGCTAAATCGATGCACGTATGGCACTCGGTCAAAACAGTTAAGCGGTTAATAAAACAAAGACTTGGTCATAAGGGAACGGTTGTCCTTTGTTCACGAGGAGAATTAATTAAGCAAAGACTTCACTGGAAGAGAACGGTTGTCCTTTGGTCATGAGGAGAATTTAACTAAGCAAAGACTTTGTCACAAGGGAACGGTTGTCCTTTGTTCATGGACAATCGTTCAAGGAGCTGAATGAAGTGAGTTACAATATGTCAATAAGCAATTCCCTTATTTCCCATATTTAATTAAAAATTAAAACGAATAAAAAATTATAAAAACCTGTAAAATAACTAGATTTGAAAATAATCATTAAAAATGCTACTAGTTAAGACACAAAACAAATATGCTCATGATATCAAGAATGAAGATGATATTCTTTCGTGAATGCTTCTCTAAAAATATAAGCAAAAATTCAAGCAAACAAGCAACAATCATCAGTTGCAGAGCTGAAAGGACTAGAATGCGATACTACACAAAAAATAAATAAATAAACGCATGATCTTTGGATGGTCGAAACTAAAGCATACACCTGGTGTCAGCATTTACGCAAAATGCTTCACATACCTTCATCATCGATATAATATTTAACTAGTCACTGATAGATTGCATTAATTTTCCAAATTATCTATATTAAACTGAACCGTGCCCAACTCATTTTAAACCCACGTAACATGCCTGCATGCCGATCATTGGATAATCATTACATGTTAGAATTTTTTTAACTTTCACAGACATAGATTTACTTTTCTAATATATCATAATCAGTAATTTTTGTAATGGAGTAAGTCTGCAATTTTTATAATTAGGTAGTATATCCATTGTATCAATGATGTTTTGCAATTTTTTAAAGTTTTCATGTACAATAATTCTTCATGTTTGACTTACTAAACGCGTCGATAACTTTCATATTTTAATGATAAAGGATGGAAATTTTCTATGCAAAACAAGCTAAATTTGTAATTCTGGAATTAAGTTGTTAACCCCGCATTCCCATGGATTTTTAAGTTCATGAACCTTTAATATACCTATTTAACCAACCTTTCGATAGACACGCCTTCTAGCCTACCTTGAAAGGTCGCGTGAATTTCTTGGATACATTTCATAAAATATAAATTTTTAAAAGGTTAATAACTAAAATTGGGTCATAATTCAGTAAATCTGATGCAACTGTGATTTTTATTGTTAACACATGAAATCTAATCTTCAAAATCTAGTTATCTTTCCTTTTCAACGGTTTTAGTTTTAGCTCGTTTCATAAAAAATGTGGTTCTGTTCGCTTACCGTATTGTTTCATGAGGATGTTTGTCAGCTTTCGTAGATATTTCCTTCTGAGTAGCATTTCTTTATTTTTTGAATGAATGAAGTAGCTGTTGATTGCACTTACGTTATTTTAAAAACAATTCATTATTTTATCTTTGAAATACAGGTAGAGATTCGCAGAATCCTATTAACGTCTCAAATTACAAACGTTGACTAGCATTCGTCGAAATGAGCTGCAAGAATAGCCAAAGTCATGCTTTCGTAGCACTCTATGGTAAAAAGATATAAAACAAAATTCTTCTCTAGCGCATCTTTCTCAAACGCGCTTCAGCTAGAAGGTTAAAATTTCATTAAAAAGTTTCTAAGGGATTTTTATCATTTAAATATTTATCAATATAGATAATAATAATTGTTTTCAAAATGTCAGCATGACCTTTTTTACGACTTATGAGTAAAGAGAATAATAAATTTTGAAAAAAAATTTTTAAAAAAAAGCTTTTGTAAATGTAGAAATTAAAAATTTAGAAGAAAGTATTTAAAATGTTGAAAATGTAGAAAAAATTAAAATGTAGATAATGTTAGACGAATTTAAAATGTAGAAAATGTAGAAAGAATTTACAAGCTAGAAAATAATTTTAAAAAAATCTGAGTCTAAAAGATTAGATAATTTATTTGAATGCAATAAAGTAAAAATTACAGATAATGGACTGAAATTTTCTAAATATCACTCGATTATTTCTGAATGTCTCAATTGCTTGTAAATAAGTAAACAAGTAACAAAATTTTTTGAAATTGCGCTAGTTTATTATAAGGATTCGGCAGCGTTCTTTACCCATGCTTATACAGCAAAAACTAGAATATCATGAGAGAAATATATGAAGAAAAAAGAAATGAAAAGAGCAAAAAAAAAAAAAAATCGCTAGAATTGACGAGTATGGTGGCAGAATAACCAAACGCATTAGCTATGTACCAAGGGACGCTTTTGAAAGCATCCGCATCCAAAGAGAATCCGAGAGTTAGCAATTCTGTATTTGGACAGCCTTTGATGTGGAAATGTCGAGTACATTCGTATTGAGATGTTTATAGTTCGGTATTTTCTATTCTTTTAGTCTTTTATCTGATGCTTTCACTGGTGTATAGATTCATGGTATTAAGATATAAACTCCAGTATGAAAAGCGATATTTGTTTACAAGAAAATATTTAATGTCTGTACGAAATCTTGAACATTTAATTTTGCATAAGAAATTTAATGCCTGCCCATTTGATGCAGAAATACTTTTTTTGGTGAAATCATGAACATGAAATTCTGCATAAGAAATTTCAAGTCCGTCCCAATTTGATGCTGAAACATTTTTTTGACGAAATCATGAGCATGAAATTGTGCATAAGAAATTTAATGTCTGTTCCCATTTGATGCAAAAACGTTTTTTTTGGCGAAATTCTGAACATGAAATTTTGCATAAGAAATTTAATTGAGATTAGATACAATATCCGAGGTTAACTGCCAAAACAACCAAAGGCTGCCAATAAATAATAACAAAAAAAAATTCTTTGATCAACTTTTCTTTTAAATCTTCTCGGCTAAACCTTTTTACATTCATGCTTGTTTTTCTTGCCCATTTTTTTTCCATGTTCCTTTTCTATATGATTTTCTTTTTCTCTTCAAACAATATATTTATTAAAAAATCAACTCCTGTAAATTAACAAAGGATAAAAGATAAAGTTCAAAAAAGATAATTAGTATTAATCGATTTTTTAAATTGTTTATCAGATTTGGAAAATTATTTAAAAGAAAAATTTGTCAAAATTTTTATACAAATCTGAATTTAATTATAATACCCTTTCTGAGCAAAGAAAAAGAAAAGCTTAAGATGCCTTTGATATCTTTTGGGTTTTTGCAACGCAAATTTATCTTTCCTTTTTTTTTTAGTTTCGAGATAGTATAAATAACTATACTATCTTGTATGATTGAGATGATTTCTTAATTATTTCCCAGCACTATGCATGATTAAATTAAATTTTTTATTAGTGTTTATTTGTATCACATATAATTAAGATTAATTTCTTTATTATTGTCCTGCATAATGTATAATTAGGATAAATTTCTTTATTATTGTCCTGCATAATGTATGATTGAGATGAATTTCTTTATTATTGTCCTGTATAATGTATGATTGGGATGAATTTATTTATTATTGTCCTGCATAATGTATGATTGGGAT
>JAPMOR010124864.1:310497-321625 GCA_026543865.1 Argiope aurantia
TGGGATGAATTTATTTATTATTGTCCTGCATAATGTATGATTGGGATTAATTTCTTTATGATTACTTTGCACCTTATATGATTGAGCTGAATTACTTTATTACTGCCCTGAATAATGTATTATTAGGATAGATTTCTTTAGTATTGCTTTGCATTATGTATTATTGGGATGAATTTCTTTATTATTGTCTTGCATCATGTATAATTGGGATAGAATTCTCTATTATTGCCTAGCATTACATATGATTGGGATGAATTTTTTATGATTGCTCTGAGTCAAGTATGATTGAAATGCTTTTTAATTAACTTTTATTTCAAATTTTCAAATAAAAATGGGCATATTTTAGCAAATAATAATAATAAATTAATTCAAATTAATTATTATCCATTACCATATATGCACGGACAGATAAACACAAAGACAAAAGTACGAATAGAAAAACACTGAAATAGATTAAAAAAAATAATATGATGTTTCTGAATTTTGGAAGCTTGATTTATGAAATTCAAGACTGAATTTTTTCATGATTATAAATTAGTACTTAGGAATCTAAAGGGGAAAATTATATACAAATTACGTTAGCAAAACATTTTCAAGGAGCTTTATGAGAAGGAATATTTATCCGCGGATTTCAGAAAATGCTTTTAATACAGTAATGTTTTTATATAAATGTAATTCAAATATTTCATGATAAAATTTTTCGACAATAATAAATGATAAGAAGGACAAATTATCCTTAATTTTTTGAAATGGCTGATTTTAGATGAACTTTTAATAATATATGATAGAACTTTCTAATGTAAAACGATTGTTAGAAGATAAATATCTAAATTTATTGCTATCTTATTATGGTGATAACTGCGTCAGATTATATAATTACGAACCAAACGAAATGCTGCCAACGCTAACTAGGAAAGCTGATAATATTTTTATTTCTCTTCGAATTTACATATGTAGATTACCGTTTAAAGGCACATAACAGTTTATATTGTGAAAAGTCAATTTGGTTTTGAAAACTGATAAATATAAAAGATTATAAATGAATCTAGTTTTTGAATTAATGACAAGCATCGCACAAGTTGTTATTTGATCAGAAGGTGTTTTGTACACCTGTGTAATTTAGAAGATTACATACTTCGTTTACAATTTACACACGTCTTAGGCAGTAGCTATATAATAAGTAAGAACTTTTCCTTGCACATTTTCCCCCTTTTTTTATCCTTCAAAGCTATTCAGCACAACGTAGGCTATCTTTAACTTTAATGCTAAATTATAAATCATTGCAATCTGAAATGATAAGTTAGCTCTGGAATTTCTAAATAGGGCTAGATCTTGTTTTGCAGTCGAAAGGCATGTAAGATCGATAATTTCTACTAATAACAAAAAAGTAAGTGCGTGTGTGTCTGTTTCTTTGTCTGTGTGCTGGCGTTCTATAGGGCAGATCATTTGACATACAGCTGCCAAACTGGGTATTTCTATATTTCGAAATGTCGCAATGTGCTCCTGGGAGTGATTATTTATAATTATTTCTAATATTAATAATTATTAAATCATTTTTAAAAATATATTAAAAATTATACGAAATTTTGCCATTTTTTCTCAATAATTCCAAAACGATATTACAGCGCAAAAATAATTATTACGTCATCGTAATATTCCAAAAATGATATTTTTGATAATGTTAATTTTTTATCGTTGTTTTTTGTTCTAGTTTTAATCAATTTTTAATTCTTTTTAATTAATTTTTAAATCCTTGTTTTTAATCATTTTTTTAGAATTATTACTAATATTAATTATGATTTGATTGTTTTTATAAATATATTAAAAAATACGAATTTTTGACATTTTCCGTAATAACTTCAAATAGATACTACAGAAGAAAAATAATTATTAAATCATCTTAAAATTCAAAAATTTATTTTTTCGATAATGTCAATTTTTTACTGTAGATTTTGCTCCAGTTTTTAAAAAAATCATTTTAAGCCCATTTTACAACAATATATTTCTTTGCTGAAATGAAACTATAATCGTTTTTCATTATTTTTACTACAATTTCCTACTTTTTTTCCATAATTGAGGAATAAGATATGAAGATTCGATTTATCTTTTCACACTGAGTAGGTAGTTTGAAATTTTGTTATTCTTACACAAAGATTTAGCTTTAAAAATAAGCAACAATGATTTTTTTTAAGTAAATCCATTTTTAAATACTGCAGCTCTTTACAGTTTAGATATAATGGATAGAAATATATCAATGTGAGTAGAAAATTAAGGACAACTTTAAACGAGCAATTCTTGTATATATATATAAATTTATGTTGTGTATCTCGGAAACGATTCTAACGATTTGAACCAAATTTTATATTTAGATAGGAGTTTGTTTCTTTTTATCTATATAGGTATCTTTCTTGAAACAAAGCAATTTTACACAAAAGAAAAAAAAATTTTTTAATAACTAAATATTGACATATGGCTATACAGGACGTGTCTAGGCGTATGGAGATGGAATAGTGGTTAGGGCTTCCGATTCGTACGTTCGATTCTGTGTTTGCAATCCAATTATATATCGCTTATAATTTTAAACGAGCCATAGGATAGGATTTTATGATGCAGTAGGAGTATTTGTCTCTTAAAATTTGAAGTTTAAGAATATTTTGTTAAGAAAACCAGGTGATTGAAAATTTTAGCATTCATTAATCATGGCGAACCAACTGGTCACTGAAGGCGCTTAGTTTTAAAAAAAACGAATTACATTAATTAAGTATTAATTGTCCTTATTAAAATATTAACTGGAAACTTAGTGCTTTCGGGTTGAAATTTTCGTAATTTTTACTGATGAAGATCTTATTGTCATAAAAACTTCACTAAAGCTTTACTTACATTTCTATATTTATCATCAGAATTTTAATTATGCGTCGCATGCGAAATAGTAAGAATATACTTAATATCAGTATCGATCCCTGCACATCCATAAACTTATTTTGAATATAAAAAACTTAATTTATTAAAATTATTGATATTTCCCACCTACAATTTTATTCTTAATCAATAAACTTCTATTTAAACACATAAAAATGTTTCTAAAAGTATTTTTCAAAAATATCAATAAATAAAAATGTAAAATAATTCAAAGTATCACTATTGCCTAGCAACGGAATATCTCTAAAGTTCATTGCTTCAAAACCATTTGTATTAATTCCATTATTCTTTAAATTTTGGAAAATTAATAAAAAAATTGCAAGGAAATCAAACTAAAATCATTGAAAACGTAAAATTTCAAACTTAAGATGGTATTATTACCTTTTTTGTGGAATAATTTGCACCGAAATTACTTCGGGAAAATGACGAAATTTTGGATAATACTTAATTAATTAAATATTACTTTAATTCCTGTGCTTTAACTAACTGTATTCATTCTCTTGTCTTTAATAATAGGAGTCCAAAAGTTGATGAAATTCTGCCTAATTGCTTAAAAGAAAATGTGGGCTTACTTACTTACACAGTTATGTTCATAGCCACAATAATTTTTAGTAGGTGACTAAGTTGATTTTTTTAGCAAAAAATATAAGCCTTTTTATTTGTTATTCTTAATGTTTGAACACTTTTCTTTACAAAATCTTTTGAATTTTGTTTCTAAGTCCATTTTTTAAAAAATTGCACGGATTTTTATATTTGTATTTAAGTACATTTTAATGCTACTTTATACGTTTAAAACCGAATTTTATGTTCTTTTTCTCCTGTGAGATAGGAAATCGATGAAAAATTAAATCAACATAATGCATTTGACATGAAATGATTTTAGACAGCTTGATAAAGTTGATTTCAATTCAGATTGAAATGACATTCTATTTCGCCAGTACAATACCTATCTTTAACTGATTGGAAATGTACAATACAGTAGACTCCCGATTTGCCGCAAAAAGGTTTTTTTTTTTTTTTTTTTTTTTAAAGCGTAAAGCAAAGAAAATAAAAATGTTCACAAAACAGAGCGAAACGTTAAATTTGCTAACATCGTGCTTATTTATGGCAAAATACCCCAGTCCTTCTCGGAACCTTCCCCTCAAGCAAACCCAAGAAGCAAACACAAATGACTGATTTCTTCAAAAAGGTGTAGTTCTACAGTTATGCTTTTGTAATTACATAATACATTACAGTATTAAAACAGTACATATGTATTAATTTTTCTGTGTATCCTTGACGCCTCTCGTAAGTACAAAGCACTTTTCTGTTTTCATTAACAAAATGCATTTTAGATTAGTTTTGAGTGATATACTAAAATATTAAGCGTTAGTTAAACATTTCCTGCTGTTTATTTTACGTTTTATTGTACATAAAACGATTTTTCAACGTTGGAATGACTGTTTTCTCTTTTGCTATACCCGTTTTTAGCTTTTTTCGATTATCCACGGCGGCCATGCCACCCAATTCCGCGGATAATCGGGAGTGTACTGTACCTACTATACAAACCAACATAAAAGAATGGTTGTTATAAGGCATAGTTATTATATGATATATTGTATATATATCAAATACAGACTCAAAGAATCAACCGAAATCAAAAACAAAGAATTAAAAAAATAGTACTTATATATATATATATATATATATATAAAGTATATATTATAAAGTACTTATATAAAGTATATATTATACTTATACTTTACACCAACGCATTATATAACTAATATATTATATAACTAATATATTGTGGCTTAGCAATATAAATATTATATAGATTTACATTAAACAATAGTTTTTATAACACGGATTTATTGTAATATCATGTGGACTGATAAACATTTATTGTAAAGTCATATAGATTCATGTATACTGAAAGAAACAGACAACAACAGCTTTGTTTTACTAATAACGCTAACAGCTAAAACCGCTTTACTTTTACGGAATATGTTTTCGAATATCTTATTACATGACAAATATATTGAGGCGTGAAATGATACAAGATCTAGATAAAACAATGATCTTTATTACACGGATTTGTTATATGATGACACATAGCATAACTTCCTAATATGAATCGGAAGAAATTCGGAAGAAATAAACAAAAAAAGGAAAAAAAATAGCTATTATTCAATTTGCCTTACATCATCGCGTTCTATGATTGAGTCATTGAGGCGTGAAATGATACATATTATATAGAACTAGATAAAACAATGGTCTTTATAACATGGTTTTGTGACATGATGTCGTAGAGCTCGCATGCCAAACAAAAATTGAAAGTAACAAACAAAAGTCGTATTATTTAATCAACCTTCCACCATCGCGTTGAATGACTGCTATATGGAAACATGAAATGATACAATACTCTGCATATCTAGAAAAAACAATAGTCTTTTAATACGAGGTTGTTATACAATGGCATATAATATGCGTGCCAAGCACAGGCTAAAAGACACAAACGGAAAAAAACGGATATATTACTCAATATGCCCTCCACCATTGAGTTACATGACTGATATATTACTTGAAAAGATTAATCGATACAGAATACTCGCCTGTACGACACTAAAAATTTTAATGACCGGGAACGAGATATATCATACCCTAAAACCTACATTCTAATAAGCAGCTAGGTGCAAAAATTTCCTGTCAGAAATCATTCCACATTGTAGACACCAATTGAGGAATCTAATTGCTACCTGTCAGTCTCGCGGAAGGCCAGTTTTTTTTATTGCAGTTTCCTCTTCGCACCCTGCCATTACTCTGCCCGGGCATCTCTTCCTTTTGGGAGGGGGGAACTCCCTATAATTGGCCCCTCACTTCAGTCTTATCCTTCATGCCAAACGTGAAAAGGTCCTGACATGCGAGATGATGTAAAAACTGTAATCAGGATGGATTCTGTCCGATAACTATTTGTTTGTTAAGGTGAATTAATTCTTGTCTCTAAGAACGCACTAAAGCGGAAATGTAACTTTTTTTAATACCATTTACACGTTGTCAGCAGTGGTGGAGGAAAAAGGGAGAAGGGGAGGTAACATTCCGCGAAGAGGTATCATATCGTTACTCTTCGGAATATGGCCTTTTCTATCTTATTTTTTTAATTATTATTTATACACGAGTACGAAAAACTATTCGAATATTAAAAAATAAAAATGAAATTTTAAAATTGTCAGCTGATTTGTTTCCTATGTATTTGAGTGCAAGAAATTGCAGCATTTATTCATTGAAGGGTTTTAACTTTTTTTTCTTTTGATTTATAATTCTAAGACGAATTAAAAATCAATAACAGGAAACGTTTCAATACTCGATTCAGCTTGGGAATATATCAAAAATGAATCGTTTTCAACTCTGTATCATTCGTTAAAAAAGTCTTACTTAATCTGAAATAAATTGATATTATTACTACACAAAAATTATCATTTATTGTTAATTATTATCATTTATTATTAAATAAAAAAAATTCCTCTCGTCAAGCTGGAAGATAAAGATGGATTCCTTTACATATACGTTACTATTTTCAAATTACTTTCAATCCTTAGAGAAAACCTCATGGAAAAAACAGACAAAATTAGGGCTTGAAAATCAATTTTTAGCGCCCTAACTTCTAAGATATTGCAATTATTGAGAAACTTTAAATACAGAAGTTGTTTGTCTTAATGAGGCGCTAATTTGACTAATTGGATTTATTCTTCTATCCTCAATATTAAGAAAGTTATAGCAAAAGGAAAATCTCAATTCTTCACCATTTCCACCCCCTTTGGCCCATTTACGAATTCATCAGAGATTTTTACATTTCTAACAATATAGTCCATTCTCGTTAAAATCGAAAAAAGAAAAGAGTAAAAAAATACCCCATTTATCCTGTTTACAAAATAATATGGGTAAACCGTACATATTTAAAAGTAACCAGGTGTGCGTCTGGTTTTGAGTGTAAAAAAATACGTTACTTCATTCATACTTTATTTTATCAACATTTTAAACTCCCATTTTATTCTTAATACTCATTGGATATATTTTGTCATTAATAATTCAAGTCCCAGATTGCTATAAGCTTGGAATTTATGTTTTTTATATAATGACGTTTTCAATTATGGTCTTTATTTATTTATTTTATGCGACGTCCTTCCCGTTTTTTTTTAAACTATTATGTTCTTAAACTTGAGTCTTGATCTCAAATTTATCAACTGGTATTATTTTGGTAACATTATTAATCTTTTAAATGCCGGTTTTTTTTAAAAAAAATCTATTTAAGAGCAATGCTTGCAAGTAAGTTCTTAAAAAGAAGAGAACTGTTATTTATATGCAACCCTACAAGAGCATAAAATTATTCAAATCTGAAATAATAAAAAATAAACGCATCAATGGACGCAATTTCAGAGCGCTGAAATCACTGGATAAGACTGAAAGAGTTAACATTATTCCGATAACATATGCTCTTGTGAAAATAATTTTGATAATCAAAAATAATTAAAAGAATGACCTTAATTAAGATCCCTGATGAAATTTATCAATGTATATATTGAACGAATGATCCATTGTTAATGTTTTTATTTAGCTTGTTTCGTTTCATGTTTGTAATAGAATTTTATAATTGATTTTTTTTTTCATTTACTTCTTGGTGAGCTAAATATCTGAAATTTGCGCAATATTATATTTTTGAGAGCTGCTATTTTCAGAATTCAATTATCAGTTAATCGATAAATTTTAGGTTAATTTTGATTTTCAATAAGAGACATCTTGATTAAGAATTTTAGTGAAAATTGATGATAAGATTGCATAGTTGCTATAATGATGAATTATGCAACATATTAGAAGAAAAAAAATGGAAATTTGTATAAAACAAGCAACAAAAAATTAAAATTAATTTAAGAATAAAAAAGGATACAATAAAAAAAATTCCTTGCCGAAAGTATATCAAATCTAAATCCTATAGCCATGAAACGCTGAAAACAATATAAAAATAAAATTAAGTACAATGAATATCGAAGAAAAAAATTTTAAATTTTTATTGAAAACGGAAAAATATATTACGTATGTGATTAAAAATCTACATTAGTTAAATTATTTATATCATCATTTGATTATTTGTCTTAATATTATCTCAAACACATGAAAAAAAAAACTCCACATTTCTAACATCTAACGACATATTATTTTATGTCATCTGTGTTATGTTTTTACATTTCATAACACGTGTTTTAAAGTCACGTCTTTAACAAACGCAAGTGCATGTAATTAAATCCACGCGCAATTGCCACATATAAAATGCTCATGAACTATCACCGCTATTGTAATATTTCTGAAAAAATCTTATATAAACAATTGAATATATAATTATACCACCGTTACAAAAGACTGCCAGATATTTATTTTTTAATAAGCGACAAAAAATATCCATTCACCAAATCCAAACAAAATTACAGTTAATAACAGATTGCAGCGAAGCAGCCAATGACAATAAACAGATAGATGAAAGCAAAGAAAGATGCAAATTTTCTCTCTTTTCATCGCCACTTTTTACTAAGTGTTGAAGTGTTGGAAACACACATTAAAGCTATGCATTCACCATCTTTTTACCCAACAGATAAAGGCCCCGTCTGTCAATGTTGCTTTACACATGACCGCAAACAGCAGAGGCTTTTTGATTGACCCAACCAAATGCTGTCCAGGTCTGAAGACAATTATATCTGCCTTATTTACCTAGACACAAATGCTGATTGACAGCAAACAGCAGAGCTGCAATGAAAGGCCAGACAACTCGTCGATAGATTAATAGCTATATTGAGCTCAGAGACGTTATCTTTTATTTATATCTGTATTTTAAACTCGATTTGATTGACGTTTTGACACCTGATGGCGAAGGTTAACTCCTTCTTTTCCATTTGCCAGTAACCCTCCCTGCCCCCTTAACTAGTTCCTGTTTGCAATACTGGAGGCGATGAGGCATTTTACCCAGAGTATAATCGCTGATTGAATTAGAACTATGTGGCGGAGAATTTTGCGGTTAAAAATAAAAAATGAATAGAACGTGTTTGCACCCCGTTGTTCTAGTAATAATAATAATGGATCAGTATCGATAATGTTGCCAAATGGATGATGTATCAAATGAATTTTGTTTTCAGATTCAATGATTTTTGATGAATTCTACCTATAGCATATATTGTGAAATAATAGAAAAAATCATCCAAAAATAACCGAGAATATATAAAAACAGCAAAATTTCTAGCATACTTTCTAATAATAGTGGAGTTAGTACCGATAATAGTGCGGAATGGATGATCTGTCAAATATATTTTTGTCTCCGAATTCAATAATTTTAGAAAAATTCTACTTATAGAACTATATATACTGTCGAATATTAGAAAAAAATCATCAAAAAATAAATGAGATTATGTAAAACCAGTTTGAGTGGTCTTCCCAAAATTTCTAGCATACTTTCTAATAATACTGGAGTCAGTATCGATAATGTTGCGGAATGGAATGATCTATCAAATGAATTTTTGTTTTCCGATTCAATGATTTTTGATGAATTCTACCTATAGTATAAATTGTGAAATAATAGAAAAAATCATTCAAAAATAATTGATATACATAAAATAATATAAATAAAACCAAAAAATTTTTAGCATACTTTCTAATAATATTGAAGTCAGTATAAATAATATTGCGAAATAAATGATCTGGAAAATATAGTTTTGTCTTCGGATTTAATGATTTTAGATAAATTCTACTTATAGAACTGTATATACTGTGAAATATTAGAAAAAAAATCATCAAAAAATAAATGAGATAAAATAAAACAAACTCCAGTGCTCCTCCTCCCCCTCAAAAAAAAATCCAACATACTTTTAAATAAAGATGTTACCGCCCTACCCCTACATAAAACCGTCAATCTTGAACAATGCTGTGAAACACCATGAGTTTTCCAATTGTTATTTTCAGATTTCCACGCATGAGAGTTTTGAGCTTATTATAGCAAAGAAAATTGAAAATATCTTTTGGGCTCTTTATTCTCCGACGGATTGAAATCTACATTTTACATAGAACTACAATTTCTATCGAGAAATTCAACGTATGGTCACCGGTACTTTCTGCTTTGTGGAAGTTAAATATAAATAACTGTATTATTAAAATTAAGTTTTGTTAATATAAAATTATGTTGAAACGCTTTATAAATAGGTACAGTCAACGCTATATAAAAGGATTAAGCATCTCATAAAGAATGAAAGACAAAAATGAAAGAAGATGATCCATAGTTGAGACTATAATGTAAATTTAAAGAATCTAATATCATAGATCTATGATATTTAGATCATATCACAGATCTAAATATCATAGTTGAAAGTTGAATAGGGCAGTAACAGTAAATTTAGGCAATAAATAAGAGCTAATCCGGAGATTAAACAAAAAGAGAGAATAATCCAGGTCACCTAAAGAAAATGTGTGACAAATCTAGCACAGGACGTTTGGATATATAATAATAAATCAAGATTTCGGGTTATTAATAAAACACATTCGAGTTAAACAATAAAACAAAAAAAAAAAAAATAATAGTTCAGTTAAATCTGTGGAAGCTGCATTAGGTAGGATAGAACTTGAGAGTTGTGGTTCGCAGCCGAGTAAAAAGACCACAAGACAAAAGTAATTACTTGTGTCACGTAACTGTTAGGTGGCTTATAAGCTTTTACCACAAATCAAACAACTAAATTTCTGGATAATCTGGGATTTTTAATTTAAAGAAAGGGACAAATTTGGAACAGGCAATCAAAACTCAGGTCAGTTCATTGTAATTCAGAATGACTAGTTAACTTAATCGATTAAGAAAACTTCGGGACAAAGCTGCAGGAAAAAAAAGTTTAGGCATTTAATAAAAATTTAGAACAATTTGGATTATTTTATAAACGATGTGGACATTTTTTAACGATTATTTAAGAAATTTGAATATTTTGGGATTATTTTCCTAAAATTTGGGATAAATCAGGGATAAGAAGTCAGATTTCACTACAATTAATTTTTAACAAAAATAATCTGATCAAATTTGGATAGAATATTTTGATAAGAATTTACGACAAGCTGGATTATCTTATAAAGCATGGGTTATATCTGAACATTTAATAAAAATAATTAGGATATTTTTTTCAAAAATTTGTGATAAATCAGGGATAAAAAA
>JAPMOR010124864.1:321725-350182 GCA_026543865.1 Argiope aurantia
ATCAAAGAAAACATTTTCTCTCTTAAAATATTTTGGCTGATAAAATTGAAACAAACAAAATTTGAAATATATAACTGGGAGAAAGTGTTTTTTAAAAAAAGGAATAAATTGTACCCAATAGTCAAAACTTGGGAAAATCCTTTGTATTCTGAATTTCTAGTTATTTTAAATAAAACACGATACCACTCCTTTTCATTGGCAAAGTTTGCTTAAAAAATCCCAATTATTCAATTTTTATGTCAGATTACTCGCTCACAGCTATCACCCTAATTCACCACCATCACTGGGGTAACTCAGGCACACAACACGGAGAGAGAGAGAGATGTGCTATGAGATAGGAATCCCTTTTTGTGTGGTCCTGTTCTCAAAAATGGCACAACTCATTACGGCTGAAAATTACAGTGGTTTTGCTCCTTACCTTTGGGGGAGAATCGCCATGTGGCTCGCGTTTCATTTTATTTTGTTGGTGGTTTTACTTTCATAGGGCGAGATTTTTATTTAGGTGGGTAGGCAATATCCGGGAAGGCAGGAGAAAGACATTTTCAGAGAGTGTTGTGTCTGTTGTAGGCAATTGTTCACGTGTGACTCGTTTATGGCTTGCTTTTTGGAAGTTGTTTTGGTTTATTTGTTTTATAGTATAGCTCAACTTTTTTAACGGCTTCTTTGCTTTAAAATAATACGCGTTTGTTGACGATTAAGTTGTCATAATAAAAAAAAAATGTTTTAAGAAAACAAATATCAAAACAGAGGGGTAAAAAACAATGAAATGAATCTTCGATGTCACTACATCTCTACATTGCTATTTCATTTTTTCTCATCTCTACATTACTATTTAATTTTTTTCTCATTTCTACATTATTATTTCATTTTTTTCTCATCTCTACATTACTATTTCACTTTTTTTTTTATCAGAATGAAAATAAAAGATTTCTTGTATTGTTTGAATCAAATATTCAAATGTTTTTTAAAACATTTGCTTGGCGCCTTTTGTCTTCATTTCAGTTATTCAACTATTTTTCATACGCAATCTTGTCATACAAATTATTAAATTACTTTGGCATTTGTCTATATTTAAAGTTCTAGGAAATCGATATATTTTTGTTATCAGTCAGACGTCTTTTCCAACTGAATTGAACAATGATTGATTACTTAATTTGTAAATAATTTGCATTTTATATTGACTATTCCTTTCTTGGAAAAGATAAATAATTTTGTTACTTTGATTAAAGTTAGAGTAAGAAATTACAAAAGAAACCCTTCTAAAATTGTTTATTACGTTATTACATAGCCAATTTATGAATCTAGCAAACTTTACTTTATTCTTTTCTATTTGAACTAAAATTGGAATTCCATTAAATTTCTAAAATTCAACTATAAAGGTTTAATGAAAGTTTTGTCATAGAGCAGGAGTTCTCAAACTATTAATCGCCATTCACTTTTGATGAATTTTAAAACATCTTGAATATATTACCTACCTTTCCACAATTCGCAAAAATATGATGCGGCCCTAGAAATGTATTTAGCAATAAATGTGTTTGCTTCACAACAGTTACTTTTTAATCCATAAAACCTCTACTTACCTATAAAACCTCTAACCTAAGAATTGTAAGTTATTTGTTTCTGAAAAAATTCTATGCGCCAAAAATGAAGGGTCACTATGGTTTCGGTTTTCAAAATATCAAAGGCAAGCTCCCGATCAGGGAGCCTCTACTGAAAAAACTGTGTGTGGTTTGTTTCTGAAAAAAATCGATAAGTCAAAATGAAGGTTCACTAAAACTTCGGATTTCGAAAAATCAGTGATGGGTTTCCACTCAGGCACCCTCGGGCCATTAGGTTGCGTAGAAGCAGTAATCAGGTTAATTTTAAAAGTTTATTTTCCTAGTTTCCAAATAAATAAGTTAATAATTTGTGAGGAAAATACAGATTCTATGAATGGTGTAATAGTAAGAAAATATTAATACTTTGTAAAATGTAGCTGGTAAGTTCACCTTTTGTTCCACATCGTTCACTTGTTATCAGATTATTTATATAATCAAGCATTTATTTTAATAATATTGTGCATAAATGTGTATACCGGAAATTCTGGAGCCACAATAGATGATCAAAACCGAATACATACTTATAAAACTAATAAAATAAAAAAAATCATTTAAAATAAATCATCAATATGCGAAAAATGTGCTGCAATAAGAATGTAAACTAATTAGCTTAGTTGAAAAAGGGAGCTTCATTTGAATTCACTTTGATTTCAATATTTTTCATTAAAAAAAAAAACCTAAATTTTTGTTTACGAAAGCAACTAATTAGATTGGAAAATATTCAAATATCTTTTTGAAGAAAGAAATTTTGTCGTATAAAGTTGTAAAGTTTTGTCTTAAAGCAAAGATTCTCAACTTATTTTTAGCATATGAACTTTAAAAGAAAATTACGATTCCTATGAAAATGTGTTTTTCAGAAAACTAAAAGATTTATTTTCTCTTTTTTTGGAATGAAAAAAAAAAATCTATATTATAAGAATTCATTCATTTTCGTATTGAAATTAATTTATTTTATATTTCACTTATTTGAATTAAATATTAGGCTGATTTTTTACCTTGATCTCAATTATAAAGTAGATAATTTAAAAACATTTTTTTTCTTTCTGATCTTATCTAAGTATTGAAACTTGTCAAAATTGAATATGTGAGTAAGAAGTTAAAAACTGAAAAACCACATGGAATGAAGCGTGGTTTTTTCAAAACTGAATGAATTCCCTCTCTCCTCTTCCGAGAATATATATACAGCCATAAGAATTCATTTAAATTCATGCTCAAACTTACTTTGCAGTTAATATACTTTATATTTTGTTTACTTGAATTAAATATTGAGCTGATTTTTTATTCGCTTTAATCTTAATAATTTGAAACTCTCACCGAAAAAAATATTTTTGTTTCACCGGTCGTATCTAAATATTGGAACTTGTCAACATGTAAAAATTTGAGTACTGAAGGAAACCGAATGAAATACTCTGAGAAACCACATCGAATTAATTAACTATCTTGATTAATTCCTCATATCTAATGAAATATTTATGATTATTTTCTCTCTCTCTCTGTTTTTTTCATCGCACGTGGATTGACGTTAACCTTTAAAAAAAACCACAATGGCTCAAACACATTTTGAAGTATCGATTAAATACATTGCAAACCGCAAGTCATTTAAAAATTTAAAAAAACGTAACAAGACTTTTTTTTCCTAGAAATAATTTTGTGTCATTATTCAGGATTTTTAAAATATGCTTCAGGGTATATTTTAAATAAGAATTCCCACAAAAATTAAATGCAAACGAAGTCCATTTCTTTAATTTTACGACTAAATGTTGAACGAAACCAAATATGCGTTTTACAATGGAAAAAATTTGCTCTCTCTCAAATTTGCTGTGCGAATTTTAATAAAAAAAGCAAAATTTTTAACATGTAAATTGGTGAATTTTTTTTTTTTTTTTTGCTTATAAAAATAACTTTAAATTAACGTTTGATTTTTTTGTTGCCGAAAAAAAATCTTGGAGAAAACAGATTTTGCTGTAAATTGTTGCCCTATCTTGTACTAACTTGTCATGTAACTGCCAAGTTCAGTGTAAATGTATTTATATGTTATTTTTTTGGTGATGGTGGGTGGGGGATTTAATAAGCTTAAATAAGACATTTTAGTTTGAAAGAGTTGCGGTATTAAATAATTTTTTTAGATAACCATATAATCAATTTTAAAAATTAAGGCACAATTGAACTCAGTAAAATAATGAAGAACCATTTCTATTTATTTTTGTGAACTGAATCTAAACATGCGTTTCTTTGTTATTCAAAACCTAAATGCTGCACAATAAAAGACAGTAATAAATTTTTTTTAGATAGATTTAATTCCATCAGAATTATTTTTCCTATTGTTTTGGGAAAACGGATTTATCTCAACATATCTAAGGTTTTCAATACCCCCCCCCCCTTTTCTTGCATATCTGCTTTCGATAATTTTATTCTATCTGCAATGTCACGTAATAATTCTGCAAGGCCCTAACTTTTTACGTAACCTTCCTCAACCCTGGAAAATAACTGTTTAAACGCGTAAACAAAAACCAGCACAATTGTTTGTGCACCTCTGTGTCACAATTCAGGTGCTAAAAAAAATGAAATGATCTGATTAAAAGTGATTTAACTTAATTTTTATTTTCCAAACTATTTCGCTTTGCAGAAAAAATTTGAATTTCAATTTGTTCAATGTTGATCATGGCGTCTTCTTGCATATCTACTATCTGTTTAATCTGCAATGTCGTACTATAGCCTTTGATTAATATAGCCTCCTTAATTCTTTTTCAATCTTGAGAAATTATTTCAATCCCTGGATTAACACATAAATGAAAAAGAACTTTTAAATACTCCCTCTCTTCTAACCCAAGTGCAAAAATAACAAACAAAATTGTGTGAAAAAAAATGAATTATCTCAATTTTCAGAATCTGAACCATTTAACCTGGAGGCGAAGCATTTATCTCAATACTTGTATTGCTCATGTCTCTTTGTTGCATATCTGCTTTAAATAATTATGTTTTATTTGAATAGCATATCGTAGTTTTTCAAGCTTCTAACTTTTCTCACAAGACTCTCTATGTCCTAAAAAATCATTTCCACTCTTGCATAAACAGATAATAAAAAAATAAATAATAATAATAATTTTTCTCACAGGACTCTCTATGTCCTAAAAAATTATTTCCACTCTTGCATAAACAGATAATCAAAAAAAAATAAAAATAAAAATAAAGAGCTTTTAAGTTTTCGCTACCATACAGTCCAAGTGCAGGTAAACGAACCGGCATGTTTAAAAGTGATTTAGCTCTATTTTTACGGTCCGAACCATTTCACCAGAAGGGACCTACCGAGGAGAATACCTACCCGCCTTTGAAGAACATCATCTTCCAGAGATGCATAAACAAACTGGAGCTAACGAAGCATTCCGAGAAAAAAAATGCTGGTCAGGCTGAAACATTCGTACTTTTTCGACTGAAATAAAAGGTTTAGCATTCTCTGAAAGACCCGAATATTGTATGTCTCCGAGACTGGAGACAGACGGGCGGTTCTGCAAGTAGATTTTTTGTAGACTATGTTTTTCCCCATCACCTTTTAGGTCAAGTGTAGACATAATTTTAGTAGAAAGTAAAATGTATAAATGGTAATTAAAACACCCATGCAATGGATTTATATTTAATTAAGTAGTTGGATTTCCTGGATCAAAGATATCGGTCTGGAATTTTGACTGCCAGTACATAATTATTTTATTATTAAGTTATTAATTTTTAATTTCAAATAAATATTTTTAGGAAAAAGTTTTGAACTAGATTTAAGTTAACAAATATTTAAGTTTTGAAAACAAATCTTCCAAACTTCTATTATAAATGCAAGAGAACTTCTCTTTTATGAACCATCTATAGGAACAAAACAATAAAACAAGTTAAAAAAAATTAATACTTAGATTTCATGTTACTAATTTTATTTATTTATTTATTTTTGTACTCCCAAAGAAATCGGTACACTGTCCGATTCCAAGACTAGAGCCAGACGGGCGCTGTTTTCGTTCGTGGATTTTTTCCTGGCTGTATCTTCCTTATTCCCAACCCCCTCAACTCTTCTTCGTTGGGAAATAGAAATAAATTTAGTCGAAAGCGAAAATTACCCGTGGGAAAAAACAACAACAGTACGATGGATTCATATTTTGTGAAATTGTAGAATTGGCGAAAATATTTGCATCCGCTAAAATTACCTAATTTTTGAATATCAGATACTTTTTAAAACTCTACAGAGTGAACGTTCCCTAGGGAGAGTGTAGAAGACGGGTCTTGCACATCCCCTCCCTTCAACTTATTAAAAGTGATAATAAAATATGTAATTAAAGAAAATTATTTAGAAGAATGATAAATAAAATTAAGTAAACAAGCTAATTCATTTTTATTCATTAAATAATAGAATATCTATCCTATGTATAGTAAAAAAATTAATGTATAGAAAAAATTTAATCTTGAAAATTCTTCAAAAAAAAAAAGCTAAATTAAAAAAAAAATTTAACTATTAGTTAACAAATATAATATGGGAAAATCGTTTAAAAATATTTTAAATTACATCCAGAAATAAAACGTTTTGTTGCTCTTATGCTATTATTAAGGCTGGTTCATATACAGTGGTCAAATTATGAAAAACATTTTTAATAATAGTCCTTTTTCATTTAATGCCCGCGATCTAAAATATTAATTGCATTTCGGTTTGATTAAATCACTTTTGCATAATTTGATGCTTTTGATTCTTTCACGCTTTTTCTAAGAATTAATTTGGAATAGACATTAAAGTTGCGTTATTTCAATAGCTTTACACTTGTTCTGTTAATTGTATGAATGGACCTTGATAATGAGGACAAGTGTCATGACATCACAATTCTATTAAAAATTTGTTATTAATTATATTTTTTTTCCCTAACTTTTGCTGTATTTTAACTTGGTTGTTTTATTCCTTAGATAAGCTGTCTATATATATTCAATAGATTTTTTTTTTTTTTTTTTTTTTTTGCTTTTAACATTGAAAGAAAATCGCGCGTTTAAATGTCTAACGAAACAAAGGAAATTATTTGAATTTCATTGCAACAATAAAAAATATTATTAAAATTATCCGCAAAAGATATCTTTAAACATTTGGCAAAATTCAACTAATTAAACCTTGTCAGAATGAAGAAGAAAGATCACAAAGTACCAATAGAGGGAAAAACAGCAAATAAGTTGTCCTCGCTCAGAAATTAGACATAAAAATAAATTAGAACTTACTATTGGCAGAAAAAATAATTAAATTAGTTGGATATTAACCAATTTTTTTAAAATTTCAGCTTTATTGCTTTAAAGTATTATGACAAAGAAATTTTTTTTTCTAAATATGCTTTAGTAATTTTTGATTAAAAAGCTTTCGATTGCAAGAAATGGACGAATTTTTGAAAAACTATTTCAGCACAGAAATTCTTGTAGAATCAATAAAAATATTTGCATTTTGAATTCGATTCGGAAATGAATCTTTTCTATATTAGGTTACTTTAGCATGTAATATAATAAGAATAATTTTAAAAAAATATGTTCTATTTATTTTTGTAACTACGTTCATCCACTTTTTTTTTTTTTTTTTTTTTTTGTAAGGAAACAATATCTGAACTATATTTCAAAGCTATATCACTGAGAGTTATTTAGAAATTTCTTTTGAACAGCGTAATTTCGGAAAACTTTATTCAACATAAAAATTCTTGTAGAATCAATGAAAAAAAAAATCCATTTTGAATTCGATTCGAAAGTATAATCTTTCTTTATTCTTATAGTATATTATATATATATATATCTTATAGTATATTATATATATATATCTTATAGTATATTATATATATATCTTATAGTATATTTCTTTATTCTTATAGTATAGTATTTATTCTTTATTCTTATGCGTTACATTAACACATAACACAAAAATATTAATTAAAAAAAACAATTGTGTCCCATTTACAATAACGTCCACTTTTTTTTTTTTTTTTTTTTTTTTTTTGTAAAGAGAATATATTTAAAATATATTCGATGCTATATAATGCTTACTGATGGCTATCTAGAATTTTTTTTTGAACAGCATAATTTCGGAAGAAATGATTCAAAAGAGAAATTTTTGCAGAATTATAAAGTGAAATTTTAGCAAAATTATTGAAAATATTCCCATTTTATGAAAGGGTAATATCTGCAATGCGTTATATTGCTGCATATTTTTAGAACTTTTTTAAACCGTGCAATTTTGGAAAATATATTACCAGCAAAGAAATTATTATAAAATCAACAGAGATATTCTTAAATTGAAATTTATATGCAAATATATAAGATTATTAAATAACTTATATATATTATAAAAAATAGGTTAAGTAATTTTCGCAATAATTATTGCTACATTTTTCGTGCAGAAATAATATTTAAATTATAACATTCTGTTATACAATTAATTGTTATTTAGAATTATTTATTTTAATCACCTTTGTTTTCGAAAAAATAATTCAACGAATTCTTATCAAATTAACGAAAGCATATGTATATTTGGTTTTCGATTTTGAAAATTAACAAAACTGGAATGAATTAAATATAATAAAAAAGTTAATTTTTTAACATATGACAGTTTTTTCTATTATAAGTGCCAGTCCAAATTTTTCCACTGAATTATATCGTAATTACACTATTATGCTAAACTGCTAATTGACACTTGAAAAGTTTTTTTAATTGCATATTTTTGATCGAACAAAATATTCAACAAAGTAATACTTACAGGATTATTCAAAATAAGAGCTTCTAAATAGAAGTTTAAATCATAAGAAAAGAAAATCAATAGACATCCCGGTTAATTTTAAAGAAAACAGGATTCTCTAAAATTGCTGCGATCTTTTATACTTACAGTATAAAAATAAATGAATAACCGCTATTACTCCATCGCAGTTAGCTAATCACATAACATAAATATCAAAATCATAATGACTTTCAACACGCATTTCAACATGCATGAAATTAAGAATCGGTCAATACTTCCAACATGCCGACACGAATTATCGATGGCTGAGACGAAATAGAAAATTTCTGCATGGATGAATTTTCAATTTAATGCAATGTTTCCTTCAAAAGTCTTTGAAGACCCCGCTGTATTGCATTATTGTTTATGAGTTATTCAGAAAATTGTAATTAAATCTTGGTGTTTTCAAAAACCTTTCATAATTCTTTTAATAACTTTGGCTCCACAATTCACGCAGAAGCCGCTATTGAATCATAACTAAAATATTATTGTATTTTTTCCATTTATATAATTAATGCCAAATGTTTAGAAACAATGGATTTTTTTTTTCATTTTTAGAAAACCTAAAATGTTGAAATTATTATACATTAAAAACTAATTAAAACAGATTAAAATATTAAATTATATAAAGGCATGAAATATAAATAAGTATTGAAATATAAAATCTAATAAAATATTACGTTTTAGTTTAAATCAGCAAACCAAACTACTTATTTCTAGGTTCAGTGTCCCAATTTCCAAAATTTTTAACTCAGCAAACCCAACAACTTATTTCCGGGTCTAATGTTCCATCTTTCCAAGATTTCTGACTCATATGACCCAACTACTAATTTCTGAATCGAGTATCTCCAAGATTTCTACTTCAGCCTACTCACATATTTATTTCTGGGTCTAATGTCCCATTTTTCCAAGATTTCTGACTCAACTGATCCAACTATTTATTTCTGAATCCAGTCCTATTTATCCAAGACTTCTGACTCAACTGATCCAACTATTTATTTCTGAATCCAGTGTCCTATTTATCCAAGATTTCGAACTCAGCATATCCAACTATTTATTTCTGAGTCTAATGTCTCATTTTCCCAGGATTTCTGACGCAGCAGATCCAGCTACTTATTTTTGGGTCCAGTATCCCACTTGTCTATTTAGCTTTCCCAACTACTTATTTTTGGATTTAATATTTCATTTATCCAAGATTCTGATTCAGCGAACTCAACTATTTATTTCTAAATCCAGTGTCTTATTTTTCCAAGATATCTGACTCGGATCACTTACTTACTTATGGATCTAATGTATTACTTCTCAAAAATTCAGTCACTTATTCTTGGATCTTGTGTCCCACTTCTCCCAGATTTCAGACTCAGTAGATCCAACTATTATAACACTATCATGTTCTTTTTCATTTTTTTATTGACTATTCTTCAATATCCACTATCCTATTTCCATCCAGTATCCTAGAGTAAACGTTTGAGTTCGTTAGCTTAGTGGATTGAAGTTTCAAATACCTGATTACTTCAATTGTAAATCAAAATCTCTATAAGAAGAATGATTCTCGATTGGATGGTACCCCTACCAATATTAAACACCGCATGGGATCAATATCTCGAAACTGGAGTACTTACTTCCATGCGATGTCCCGAATTCACAGTCTGGATTCTAGAGTGTTTTGGATTAAAATTCATAAAAGTTAGGTCAATTAGCTTGAAATCAACGAAATCACTACTAGCATAACAATACTTAATCATGCGTCTCAAAATCCACGAAACCTTAGAGTTTAATGGCTGTTGTTACATTACTCCAAGATTTCAGCTCATCAGATTCAACCACCAAATATAATAATCACTCCTATTTCCACACACGATTGCTGCTACGTTGTAAAATTTCATTTATTATTAATATATAATATTTAATTAGATATATTTAATTATTAATAATATTACATTTAATCACGTATTTAATTATTTAATGTCTTTCTTCAATACCCCCTCTCACGTAACGGTGTCCCAAATGAACAGTCTAAATTCTAGAGCATTTTGGGCTAAAATTCAGAAAAAATGATCTCATTAGTTTAAAATAAACAAAATCATTGCTAACATTTAACAATACACAGATTCACATATTTCAAAATTCACGAAAAAACATATACATATCTGGTAGCTTCATAATCTTCATACTGCTGTCACATTTCAGAAAGATCTATGGCTCATCAGATCCAACCACCCAATATAATTATTACTCATATTTCCACATGCTATTGCTGCTGCGTTGTAGGTTTTTCTCGATCCTCGACCATCTCTACACCTTAACTGCCCCCCCCCCCCTCTCATCAGTCATTGCAGAATAGCAGATAATGTTCCTCGAAGGCGTCTATGCTCACGGCTTGAGACATAAATCTTTCCCTCCACCCTTTCTGGAAACTGGGGGTATAACGGGGGTCGGCCCGAGCTGACAACCTGTTATTATATCATTCCCCCAACAGCACATGAGATGAAGTTCTAATGTAAACATCGTTGTCAGGATGTTTAACGTTGTGATCATCCGTACTTGATAAACTTGTATTCCAAGAAGATGAATGGGGAATGGAATACATCGTGCCCCCCTTCCCTCTTGAAAAAAAGCAAACGATTTCCGTGGCCGAGATCGTATGGAGCTGCAGGGTTAGTTTGAAGATCGTTGATGAAGGTTTTATTGCAACGGCCTTGGTAGTATTTATAATAAATAACCCTAAGTTTTGATTCGATGTGGTGTTGGAGAGGAGGTTAAGTATGGGACTGCTTCAAAGTGATTTTAATTTTCATCGTACCAAGATAGAGGCGATATCGGGATAAAGTTAGTGAGAAGAAGTTATGGCATAAATCTGCGCTTGGGTGTTGTTTTATTTACAATAAATTCTTCTGATTCAACAAGATATCAGATCTAGGTCGACAGAAAGATGGCCATGGTCTTAACTTCTGTTTTATCATGTAATGATTCTGTGAAATAGTATTATACAAAGTGCTGGAAACATGAACCAAATAATTCCTCTTCTTTTCCCATAAAATTCCACCGCCGAATATTTTAAATATCAGTGTTAAGTCTAAAATCAAAAGAATGACTGAATAAAGGAAATGACGATATTTCAGTTGGTTAAATTATGTTTTAAAAATGCCAATATAGAATAATTTTTTAAGAATTTGAATGGGTTTGTTTCGTGGCAATATGATATACCCATTTCCTGTTTCAAGAATAAAGTAGTAAAAGGACAGCTCTTCATATCTTGATTGTTTTACTCTTTCGGCCATTTTCTCTATCACAAGCGTTTCTTAAAAAAATGTTTTTTCTTGAGGCTCCATATGTACAAACTCTAAGGAAAATGCGACACACAATTGAACACATTTGAAAGGATGAGATATTTGAAAAGACTCCTAGAAAAAAAAATTTCTTAATGCCCCCAACTGCACATTTTCGACGGAAAATTAGAACACAAAAAGATGAAAATATTAATAGCGGTATCTGTCACAAAACTAGCAACTACTATATTTAATTAAATAAATTATTAATTAATTAATTGCTGACAACTACTATAATTAATTAAATAAATTTATTGAAGTCAATAATTTTAAATTAATACTTATAAAGTTAATTATATCTTCTGTTATTGAGCTATACAAAAACGATATAAAATTCCCTTTTACTTTTTAAGATCTCTTTTAATAATTTAATATCATGGTACTCGAGAAATCATTTTTTTTCTCTCTAACTAACTATCAAGTGTTGTCCCTAATACGGATCAACATTTTATTAATTAATCTCTTAACTCAGAACTGAATTCGGAAAATATTAAAAACTAGCGTCCGTTGTTGACCAGTTACTTCATCCAGATTATTGATGTTTTAGGCTGTTAAACCAAGAATATGAAATGCATTAAAAAAATCTACCTTATTATTTGATATAACTGAAAAAAAATTATTATTATTATTAATAATTTAATTAAATAAAAATTTAATATACGATCACCGATACGAAATAAAAGCAGAAGTGAATACTCTGCTTCGCAATTACTGTCCAAAGAAAGAAATAAAAAAAAAATCTGAATTTTAACATTGTCAGAAGAAAGAATTAAATGTTCTGATACATGAATTTGAATTTCCTCATAATATGAAAAATATTCTTAGAGATTATTTTGACCTCCATATTTCGTGTTTTGTTCAAATATTGGGATTAAAATATTATAATCACAAGCTATTTAAGCTATTGAAATATTATAATCGCTATATATCGTAAACAGAAAATAGGATTTCCTATTTTGTTTAAAGGATCACTGGCAAAGCCTTATTTTGAAAGCAGCAAAAGCCAATAAAATTTAACTTCAATTTATAATAGCTGTTGTTTATATGTAACATTAAAAATAAAAGAATATACAGAAATAAAATTGATATCAACAAACAGGCAGGTTTTTCATTTTAAAATAACATAAAAACCATTTTTATGAAGGATTAGTTTGGGAAAATATGATCAACGATTTCCATTCGTAAGTCCGAATAAATACCCATCTGATGGCGTTTAAATCTTTTTTTTTTTTTGTGCTGGATTAAGCTTTCTGTTTGACGAATATTTCTTAAATTCCTCTGATTGAATGAAGATTTTAGTGACAAGGGCAGCTCTTTTTAAACAATTTCTAATAATATTTTGCATTCCATTCATTAGAGAAGCATTGAATAAGAACAAGAACTGTAAAAACGTCCAATGAAGCTGTCTGAATTGTTCATAAATTAATTCTTTAATATTTGCACTGTTGCCATTCGAAATAAGTAGTAAAAGCTATTTATACATATGCCATGTACGTTAGCGTTTTATATAGATGATATGTCGTTAAAGAAATTTCTTAAGTTTTTAAAATATCGAAGATAATGCATGTTAGGAATTGAGTGAAAAAATTGAGTAAAAAAGTACTTCTTTTAACATAAAACAGTCAAATGCAGTTAGCGATATATAATATTTATTATTCTTAAACATTTTTCTGCTTTTTTACTCTCTCTCTCTCTTAAATATGTAACTAATATGAAGAAAAAAAAATCTGCCTTATTGGGCTATCTTGTGGAGGCTGCCCATTGGCCAAAGAAAGTCTGAAAAGAAAGTCATTGCGTTTGCAAACAAAATTTTAAATTTTTTTCTTTGTTGTTTTCGAATGTTTTCTTTCTTGTATGCGAAGTATGTAAAAAGAAAACATAGTAATCGTTAAAAAAAATCGAATTTGATGAATCTCCATTATTTAAACCTTCCAGAGTTCAGTAAACACATTTTTGGAATTATGTCTGTCTGTCTATCTGTGAATATGATAATTCAAAAACGCCATGAACTAAATGGATGAAATT
Source organism: Argiope aurantia (assembly GCA_026543865.1). Classification (NCBI taxonomy): domain Eukaryota; kingdom Metazoa; phylum Arthropoda; class Arachnida; order Araneae; family Araneidae; genus Argiope; species Argiope aurantia. The sequence goes on from JAPMOR010124864.1 coordinate 335,444, forward strand.
TGGAATATGAGCTTTACACTGAATTCGTAGATTTATATCAAATTTTGAATGAAATCTATTTAGAGGAAATATGTCTGTCCATCTATCCGAATATAAATTAACACATAAATAAATGCAAAACGAAGAGAGTTAGATGAATAAAATTTGGTACACAGATTTAGGAGAACACATAGTACACAGAACACAGATTTAGGAGTATGAATAGGTATCAAAGTTCAGACTAAATACGTCAGGGAATTGACCGTTTGCCTAGCTATACTTTCACACATATATAAACGCGGCAACTTAAAAATTCAATTAATTAAATATTTGAAATTTCATAGATGATTAAATTGTTATTCTGTGTCAAATTTTGATTTTAATAGATTGGAGAAAAGTCGTCCAAAATGAATATTCTGTTTTCTGATACATGTAGATCAAAGATTAAAATAATTTAAATAATTGTCAAAAAATCGCTCTTTTTTAAATATTTTTCATTAAAAACATATGACTAATAAAATATAAGAATACTAATTAGAAAGTATGTTAAAAGCTTTCGAGATGAGGCAGGAGGAGGAACCACTTCTGTTGATATCTCTCTATTATTGTTTAAGACGAAGTTATAACCATTATCAGTCAGTGTAATTTTTCTGAATCGAACTATATTATTTAATAAAATAAATTAACTAAATTTATTTTGTAAACAGCATGTTGAACATTTTCTTAAAAAGGAACGTTATTGTTTTTAATTATTAAGGCATGATACCGTAATTATATTGGATAATTTTTGTGGAAGATAATCAGTGCTGCAGTTGTACATCTAATATGATTACTAAATTTTCATTTCTTTTAAAAATTGTTAAAAAAAAAAAAAGTAGAAAGCCGTTAGAAATTTTACCAGATGGATTAACATAGTAAATATTTTATTTTCAAGAATTACTTATCTGATAAAAATGCGGAAAATGATGCTAATCTAAAAAATAATACTTTCTTTGGATCTTTTTAATGTTTTAGACATATTTTTATTTTTTAATCATATTTTTTGATTTAGTAGATTATAATGAAATTTGCTATTTTTGGTCTAAGATACAGATGAGAAAAATGCTAAATACACCATGGTTAGTTTCAGTTTCTAATCTATTCTTTATTACGAAATTTTTAAAAAAATATTGCTCAAAAAAAATCCGTCATTGAATTTTTAATGAAACTCTACGGTTTAGACTACCTTGAAGCAATGCTTATATCAAGCCAATTATTGCACGCATTTACTGTTCATCTGCTGTCGTTCCGATATTGCCTTAATGTGAACAGTTGAAACAGAAGTTGTCTTGACGCGACAGCTATTTGTCATAGTCCCCTCTGAGTAACCTGATTATCTTGCATTAGACGTAGTCTTCTATTACGGACAATAGCTGGCCTTGTGTAACATTTTTTGAGTCTGTAGAAACCCTTTTGTGATTTGCAATAAGCATGTCAAACTTCTGCATTGGCTATTAAAACTAAAGAATGTGGAGGATCGCTTGTTTGTAAGCATGAAAATCACAAAACACACCGTGATAAATGTCAATGAAATTCGATTTGCAATTTTTACGCCAAAATCGCAGATCAGACTCACATTTTAAATGACTTCTGCAAATTTGCACAATCTTTTCCATCGATTTGCATGTGAACACGACAATTCGAAGTCTGAAAGGGATGAAATTAAGAAATCTAGTATGTGGTTTTAAAACCTAAATAATATATATATTTATAATTTTTGGACCACATTTAACGTCAGTTTGAATTTGGTTCTGATAAAGATTCAGCATAGGCGAAATGAACGATGACCTACCAGTTTTAGAAGTGTGGACTCAGGCCAGAAGACGGAAGCCGAAAGCGATCAGGGTAAACTATAAAAAGAGAAGAATGCTAGAAGATGGACAGAGTTGTGAGTGTGTGTGTAAATGTTTTAGGGAATGTTATATTTAATCATTCTATAAGCCCTTTATCGCAATCAGTATCTGATACTTAAATAATTACGACACTATATGCTTTTTTTTGCGTTTACTCGTCAAATATGGGAATCCAGAAAATTTTCAATTGCAACACTACAATACGGAAATTGAATATTTCCAACTGCACTTTTTCTCACTTTCCAGATGATGGTTATTATGCTAACATTTTAACGATTGGCGAAGGTGTCTCAAGCTTGGCGACCAAACCTTGAAATATAATAAACAGGCTTAGATTCAGGCATTTTGCAATCCAAGGTACACACATTATGGAGTTCCGTTTTTCATGAACTAGTCAGTTTAGTTGCTTTTTTAAATGCCTTATCAAAGCAATCAACTTATTAATGAATTATTTTAGTAGTTTTGTAAAAACTGAGCTTAATTTTATTTATTTTAAAATTCATGACTGATTTTATTCATTGATATATAAGTAGGCGTTTGCTGTTTATACACGCAGTAGAAATTAAATGAACGTAATGAATTTAAGTCTTACCAATAAATTTTGATAAATTATTTGTCTTATTTTTAATTATTATTTAATTATTTCAAATTATTAAATCTCTCATATTTAACAATCACAAAGTTTGTATCTTTTACAAATATATTTTTTACAGATATAAATAATGAGCAGTGGACATTATGAAGCACCTTTTTTCAATTTAATTACTTTTTGTAATACTTTTCATCACAATCAATTTATTTAGTAATAATTTATTTTAGTAACCTTATAAAAATAAAGTTTTTTATTTATTTTATGATTCATAACTTTTTGTATTCAATTATGTATAAACAGGCATTTCGTGTTTTTAAATAGAATAATGACTAAATTAACAGAATGAAACGAAATCTTACTTACTTTAAATCTTAATTTTAATAAAATTAGACAAAGTATTTGGATTATCATAATATTTTATAATCATGAAATTTGCATTTTTTAACAAATATATTTGTTTAGCAAATAGACTAATGATACTTTTTGAATCAACCTGTTTGTGACCTATTTCAACCCAGTGGTCCTAAACAATTTTTTTAGTCTGAAATCAACTGCATTAAGTATAAACACGCTATAATCTTTATATATTCTGTTTGATTTCCCTTAACTATTATTCTACATCCCAACTTCCATGACAATGATGTTTTTTTTTTGTTTTTTTTTTTTTTTAAAGAAAATTAACACAAGTAGATTTTTAAACTCCTCTTCACATTTTAATAATTTTAAGAGTTTGATTTTTCAACAATCTTTTCGGAAGTCGAAAAGAGCAAGTCAATATAGCAGTAATATGAATCAACAAAATTAATTGATACCAGTTTCTTCTTTCATTTTCTTCTGAGAGTGTAATAGCAAATGTATACTTGCTTGCCTTTTTTTTAAAAAAATAGAATTCTATTGCTTGATAAAAACATATATAAAAAAGCATATATTTCTTCTTTCAATATTGGCAATAGAATATTACTTTGATAACTCGAAGAATCGCGTTTTTACAATTTTATCACTCGACATATTATTAGTATTCAGTTATAGATGAAACCGACAATAATTATAAATTCTTCACTAAAAGTTTCTTCGGATATTTTGTGCCAAGTCCGAGACATTCTGATTTTGAAAAAAGCAATAGCAGAAGCAGAAGAGATTCCCACCAAGTCGAGAAACACGTCGTTAAACGACTTTCTTCTACTCTGTGGTTACTTGCAGTACAACTGTAATCAACACTCGAGCAAAAACACACATTTTATACTATACGAGAAAGCCACAGAAGAAAGAAAACATCCATGTCGAAATACTGGTTTTCCGATTCATGGTCTACTAAAAAACGTGATGTCGATAGTAATAACCGATAGTTGGTCATTGATAAGATGGAGATAAGCAGTGGATAAGTTGATGGTTGAGCCTAATGATAGCCAAGACCTTCTTTTCAATAAGTGTAAATTTTCACACTTCCTGTCATTATATCATTCGTCACTGTCTAGTTTCGATGGGTGCAGTCTGCGAGCTGTACTTCTGTAATGGGCACTTTGTTTCAGGTTGGCTAAAAACTGCTGCCCGGGTTTATGGTAATAATGTTTACATAACGGTTAGGGCTGATAAAGGTAAAAAATAAAGATGTTGATTTGTGGTTATTATGGACTCTTTATCTACAGTGGAAATCGTGGAGGGGATGATTAAGGACAATATTAATAGTTTTTTAATTCAAAAAGGGAGGAAAATTCACAATTATGCTTCAGAAGAAAGCGTTGAATTGTTCGAACAGACACCAATGATTCTTGGATAAATAGACAATAAGATTGCCTCAAGAATTGGTAAATATAGTAGCTATGTGCTCGTAGCTTTAAAACTAGCTAAAAGTTGTGCTGTAAAAGGCAACGAAGATAGGATCTGTGATAAATGTTAGTTTCGTTCGCATGAATCCTTCTAATTAATCAATCTTATAGGAGAATGCTGTATGTGATGCTCTGGACCAAGTCCTGAAGATTGTCACTCTCGACCCCAAATATTTTGATTAAAAAATTCAACACAGAATTAAACTGATTTTTTTTTCTTTCGCCAATAATTTTACTTTCTCAAGAATAAAGAATTAAAAAAAAATGAGGATATCACTTATAGCTGAAATATTTCTCTACTATTCTATCTTCTATAGTTGACTGCACAATTTATAATTAGTAAAATACCAAATATAGTCAGGTGCACAGTGATGGGTGAAGGCAAAGAAGTTATAGATGCCTAGGCGCCAGTTTAAAGTATAATTAACTGCTTATTTATATTATTGCTATGCATTTAATTGCTATGTTATATTTCAACTGACAGATTTTATAGCAAATTAATTTTAACTTTATATTTGTTTGAAACTTATGATTTCTTTATAATATATTATAATACTTAAAATGCTTAATTTACAAGTAAAGAAATCGTTTACAGTCATATTATTTTTAAAGAAATTTTATAACTTTAGTCATTTTTGCTCCGGGATATACATTTAAAAATAAATAAATAAACACATACACACACATATATAGATATGTATTCTTAAAATATAATAATTCGAGAATAAAATAATAAATTAGTTGATTAAGTTACAAGTGGGATGAATTGTATGAAATTGATGAATTATTAAAAAAAAAGGGGGGCTTATAATGTGCATTGCTCGGGACAGCTATTTCCTGAATCCACCTTTGTCTATTTCCCCTCTTTATTTCACTGGTGACTATTTGGGGCGAAAAGAATCATATCATGCCCTGGGTGTAATTTACTTTCACTACGCCACTGAGCATAACAAGGATTAGCAAACACAATCCGTAGAAGAATGGAAACACATTGCAGCGGAATACACTCTAATTGATCTCAAATAGCTCAAAATAAATAAATAATAAAAAAAAACTTCTAATAAGAAATGAGAATCAGATAGTATAGTCGAATTTCTCATAAATCTTTGTAACGAAACGTCGCAGATGCGAAATAATAATTTCCCCCGTTTCAGAATATTTAAGTAAAAATTAAAAAAAAAACTAAGTAACAGTTTTAAATAACTTGTGTATATTCACATGATAGTTGCGCTCTTCTTAATGTGCAGATTAGCTTCCATTAAGGATAGAGCAAATGTTTCCTTTATCAAAAAATTCAATTTATATACAATGAAGCTTCATGACATTATAAGCTGACATAATTCATACGATGATTTCAGGATTAGGGTTATCATCGTATTCTGCCTGAAAGATTTCAAGCTTTCATTAAATAGATTTCAGTAAATGTTATGGAAGCCCGCAATCTTATGTCCGCTTCGATCCATTCCGCTCTCTTTGTCCAAGATCCGTTACTTCTTTATCTTGTTACTCTTCCTCTTCCTTTGCCAATATATGTTAGATTATTTCGCTAATGTCAACAGAACCATTTTATCTTATAACTCTGAGATACCATGGAAACAGGTGAGTTTAAATATCCACAATATAGATTTTACTTTAGTTTATTTTAATTAATTGAAATTTATTAATATTTTATAAAATTTATTATAAATTTAATAATAAAATTATAATCTGTCAGTTTTGTTTATAAATCTGGATGCGAATAACATAACTTAAGAATGCAACAAGTTATGCAAAATGAAATTTAGTAAGTGTTCTTAGCATCAAAATTAAGTGCATCAAATTTTGGATACTATTAAAGAAAAGAAAAAGACTCAAAATTCCTGTTAATTTTTATTTTTAAATAACAATACACTCATAACTGCTATGTAGACAACAATAATAAATAAAAATGAGTCATATATTGTGAATGCATATGAAAATCGACGGAAAATAACTCCCGCTGATTTCAACAAGAATAATTAAAGACAGTAAAAATTAAACTACTCAGGTATATAATATCGTTAAGGTATACTAGTTAAACATTTTATATTGAAAACAAGTTTGCTAAAGCAGACATAGCACCAACAGTTTGATCAAAAAATACTTAAATGTTTTAATTTTTTTCATTAATGAGATTTTTTTACGACCCTACTATAGCTATAACGAAGGCTACACTTTTACATAAAAAAAACTTCTATTTTAATTAAATTGTTATTTAAAAGCACCCACTACTAACGTCTGGATATGAAGATTTAATATATAAAAAATGAATGAAAAAAATTAAAAAAAAAAGAGCCTCCCCACACTTTAAACAAGATGGAACGAGGCAAAGAAAATTTTAATTAAACACATTTTCCGTCAGACTTGCCACATATAAACACTTCGCGTTTTTAATCTAAACAATTGCATCGATTAATCTTTCAGCGAAAGTGTATTTTTTATCGCCTTATTAAGGCGAATCTGTGGGGAGGATCCAACTTTTCTTTATGGCCATGCTTTTAAAAGATACCAAAGAATAAAAAAGAATTCTTATCAGGTTTGAGTAAACATCGTGAGTGGTGTTCAACTTGCTGATGTAACTATTCGGAATTAATATTTTTATTGGAATTTTTTTAATATATGGCGCCTCGCAGGCGACCGCCGAGTGATGCTAAACACGATTATCGTGTGGATTGGGTTGGTTGATATCTTCTTGATAAGTAAATCTGTTATCAGAGCCATTTACGATCTCATTAATTGGAAGATCGTACGACTGGAAAGTCTAATTTTAGTATGGGATGTGCATGGAAGAGTGAAATAGCGGAGGAAACTTCTAATTAATATCTGTAATCGCCGATACAAGATTTCAAGTGCTTGATTTAAAGCATCCATTTTTTTCTGAAGTCATTGAGATTTCAGTTTTAAGGATGGTTGTATTCAAAGCTCTCTTTTTGAGGAGTAATCCTTTGGGAAATATATAAAAGTATTCTTTCATTATAGGATTGCAAGCAATCATGATAAACTGTGAGACGCTTATGTGTTCACCATCATCATTATTTATTACCCATACCAGAAGTAGATAATCGTCAAAAAGTTTGACCTGGAGATTTTGATGAATCTTCAAGGTTCAAACTTCCTTGAATCCTCTAAGGCTATTTAAGACAATTGATCTCTGTCATCCAACTTGATAATTCAAAAATGCAATGAGTTAGAAGAAATAGTTTTTTTTTTTACGTCATCTTTACTTTAAAGTTGTAGATTTTTCTTCAAATGTTGATCTAATCCTGAATATAAGCAGATTATCTTGTGGTTTGGATTCAGATCTTCTTGTTAAGTGAATCCTTTATCTGAGCCATTATCATTAAATGGAAGATCATACGACTGGAAAGTTTAATTTTAGTATGGGATGTACATGAAAGAGTTAAACAGCGGTAGAAACTTTCTAATTAATATCTGTAATCGCTGATGTAGGACTTCAGTTGCATGGTTTGAAGCATTCATTTTTCATTTCTTCTTTTCCCTCTTTTCATTAATTTTCTTTAATTTTGGTAACATGATATAATTCATGTAACCATGATAATTTGTGAGATGCTCGATTTTTTACTGTCATTTTTACCATTTTTTTTTCCATACATGAAGCAAGTCTTCGTCAAACAATTCGATTTCGGCCTGAACTCTTTGACACTGTTGTTGTAATTTTGTCCAATCCATATTTTAATTTCGGTAATTCAAAAATGCAAGAAATCAGAAGAGTAAAATTTGATGCGTGATCTTTATATCGAAAGTGAATATTTCTTTAAAATATTGGCCGAATTCCGTCTAAGAGAAATCTGTCAATGTGGTTGTGAGAAACATATGCCCTTGTGCATAGCTCAAAAATTCAAAGATCAAAAGGGGTGGCATATAATTCTATTTCTAATTACATACTGTTGATTCAAAAATGTTTTTGTTTGTCGGTATGCTATTTACATATGAAAGCGATTCTTTAAAAAGGTAACAAATTAAATGAATAAGTTTAATATATGGTCATAACATCAAAATTATCATTTTATATCAAATTTTGGATGGAGTTGCCAAAGGAAGAAATCTTATTTAATTCTCTTCATTGTATTATGAAGTTTACGAGAGAAGCAAAAGATTATATTGAGTACTATTTTTTTTAAATAAACATTTTTGTTACGGAAATGGATTTAGTCTTAAGATTTTCGCCTTAAAAATCTCAGTTACATTTTACCAGTTTAGGAAGGAATGAAAAAGAGACTAGGCATCTTGCATGCATGCGTAAAATAATTTTTGTTATATTAGTAAACAAGTCTTAAGTCTAAGAAATTCTAAAGTCATCTGTGATTTCATATATATATATCTCGAATGCATTGAAGTGCCTAATATATGGCATTATCTGTACTTTTATGTCCTATATCCTCTTCGCAAGAACACTGTGTTTAGGGAGAAGAAGGTATTCTAGACCGATACTCAACGAATTCAGGATCTCCTATTTACTAGGCAAGCGCGTCAGCCAATTCAGACGGATTGAACTGTGTCATAAGTTTCTCATATCACTAAACATAGTTTTTAAGAACTAAATTGACCTGGTGTGAAAATATTGAAAAAAACGGAAGACCATTTGTACAAATTGTGAACATTTTATGGCTATTTTAGTAGATCAGATACACCATCACTGATGAAGAAAACAGCGTTCATTATTTTTCGCTGCGTTCATTATCCACTTTGTATTACTCCACGATGTTAATTTTCACATTTTACTTTTCTTTTTTACTACAATTTTTATTTACATCTACAATGTATTATTTAACTATAAAGTTTACCATATCGGCGTTCTCTTGATGTACCGATAATAATAATGGTTCTGCCGATATATTTTACACTTAACAACTTATCAACAAATTCTATAATCATACAAACTTCATACAAAAAGTAAATAAACAATTTGCTATCATATTAACGCATCTGAAAGTGGAAATGACATCAGATTATCAGAATCAGATAAATAAACCTGACTGTAGCAGTATTTATGTGTTTATTTATATGTTGCTTGTATACTCCTGAAGAACGTAATTTCGGGAAGAACTATTAAGTGTAACAATTTGCAAAGGATGATAAGTAGCATTTGGAGTTTCCAATTTCCTAGTTAAGGTTTATTTAAACTTCAATACATCATCCATTAAAGTTCCTTAATATTTCAGTTCTTCCTTAATTTAAAAATAGTTGCTGAATTCAACTGCCTCTTTTTTAATAAGGAAAGACTTCTGGACAAAGAAAAAATTAAATTTTTGGAATTGCATCGTTGGTATTATTCTTTAAAATTTTTAGTATTATCGGTAACATTTGGAGTCTTCAATTTCCTAATTAAGGTTTATAACTTCAATATGCAATCCTTCAAAGTTCCTTAATATTTTAATTCCTCCATAGTTAAAAAATAGTTGTTAAATTCAGTTTCCTCCTTTTTGATGGCGATGGGTTACTGGACAAAGAGGAAATTAAATTGTTGGAATTGCTCCGTTGATATTGTTCTTTAAAAAATTAGCAGCATCAAGATGTCTTGTATGATTAACAAGACATTTTGATGCTGATAAATTATTTTCAATTGGAGCTTTAAAACTGCAATGAAAATATAGAGCATATACATATAAAATCTTCCATCTGCATAATCTTCTACACTTTCCGAATAATTTTTAGACACGATTGCAAATAAGTCCAGATAGTTTTAAATCTTACTGAATTGTTATTTCTATGCAACAATATAATAAAATAATATAATTTAAGTTATAGTAGTAAGAGATAAACATACTAACATTGCTCTTACGAAACTCAATTAAAATGCCAATTTTTCCAAGAAAACTTTCTAAATTAAAAACAAACTAAAAAGATACTGCAATAAAAACAAATATTTTGATTTAAATTTAGTGTAATAAATTGATCTAAAATATCTCATTATTTCTCATAGATCAAAACTATATTTTGTTGTTAAATAACCAATTACAACAGTTTAGAGAAAACGAAATATGTATGCATTTATTATTCAAGAAAGTGTATTGTAATGGCAGTATTTCAATTATCACTAAGCATTGTTTAATTACTAAAAGGGATTTTTTTAAATAGCCATCATTGCTTAACTTTATAAGCGTAATAATATATTAAATTAATTAAGATATATTATCAAAAAGACAATATTATTACATTGCACAGTCAAAGTAAGGACATTTGTAGCATAAATTGTTCTTATTTTGAAGCGATCCCTTAAACGAGGTTTCGTGATTTTGTAAAAGATATATTTGTAAAAATTTTAAAAAAAGATAATTTTTTTCAGATCCGGATTCACCTACATCGGGATCACAATAACATTTTTATTTATTATTCAATGAACAAGAAGAGTATAGAAAGAAGATTCAATTTGATAAAACCTGGATTTTTAAAAAAATGAATCTCGGATTTTTTTGAAATTTTTTCTTGAAATACAAGTCATCCCATTTTTTTGATTCTGTGAAATATAATTCCACTAAAATTTGAGAAAGATAATTTTCCTCAGATTCGGATTCCCCTACATCTGGATCATAATAACATTTTTACTTATCTTTCAATAAACAAAAAGGGGCTAAAAAGAAATATTAAATTTTGTAACGTTTGAAAAAAAAATCTCGATTTCTTTCCAAATTTCTCTTTGAAATACGAGTCATTCCTAAAAAAAGACATTTGTCTGTCAAGTAAATTTGTGACTCTTCCCTGCGCCAAGCTCAAGAGGTTTTGTAGCCCAGCAAATCGGCTGTCAACATGGGTGAAAATCTTCGTTATCCCACTCGATTTTGTAAACCACGATATCAGGAGTGCTTCGACGCTGATAAAATGATATTAAAAGGAGAAGTCTGGAAAGGCTGGCGAGGTGAAAGGTTATGGGTGCTCTGCTCATTAAAAAGTGTGAACGGCAAAGGGCCAGGACACGTGGATGACAGCCGATAACTTGACCCGGTGTCGGGTTTCCTCCACTTGTTTGGCTAACCTCTGATCCGCAGTTGGCGCGGTTGGCGCCTCCGAGTGTAAACTAGTTTCAGTGTTCGGTTACATAGAGAGGTGGTCCTCGGAAGCAAAGTGAAGTAAGTTGAGGCTGAATACACAATTCAGTGGTAAAAATTTCGAAGCGGAACTACTGCACAATGAATACGGATGCTGTACCAGTAGAATATTGCCTCATACGTGTAAGTGTGTACAGTTGTCGTACAAGTGCTAAACTATTAGGTTTTCCTTTTCCCAACGAAATTCATCTTCATTTCCTCTTTGTACCAACTGGTACAGATTACACCAGATTGTATTATTAAAATATTAGGATTTCATTCTTTAGAAGAACTTTTTCCTTTGTGTATCAGTTGATGGTGGTATGCTCACTGGTATGCTGTACCACTAAGAGACTTGAAATTCATCTCCTTCATGGAGACAATCGTTCTTCAATCTAATGATTCTCTTTAACGAATTATTCTCCTGTCGTATTATATATTTTTGTCTAACCTCTAAGATCATTGTTCCTGAAGTGAGAATAGATTGTTGAGTGGAAAAAAAGAGCGAGTAGTCGAAAAGAATGATAAACAGTATTTTCCAATGACTTAAAAACCCCCTCGTTTTAAATAGCTTAAACCGCCAGATGATTCGCCCACTAGAAGAGCAGTTTGATGCATAGGATAAAATAGTGAACAGAGAAACGATTTATAAAACCTACAATATCCTCAGCTATCAGAGAAAGAAACCCCTAGCCCGAGGCATTTTACTTTCTTAAGCAAGGTAAACTATAAGGTTCTCCTTTTAATAAACTGGGAATTTAGTTCTGTATTTCAATGCATTTTTTAACTAAATAAACATATTAATAGTTAGTTGAAGAAACTGTGAAAATTTGGAAATGTCACCTTGAACTTTGTAGAGTACTCGCAGTTAACTGCCACATATTTCTGATACATCGGTATTTAGCATCGCTTCTCGCCTGGATCAGAGCGAAAAGTATGATAAGCATCTTTATTTAAAATTCGTCTTCATTTTATTTTTATATTTTCTTCATTATTATATTACATAAATTATAATATAAAAAAATAAAGAAACATGATGCTCTATCATATTCATGTTCCCCAAACCTTGATGAAACGCAGAGGTTGCTTTGGAAAGGGCTTCAATAATTGAGATTGTCCAGGCTTCGTTTTCCTCAAAGAACAATTCTTTAGCCATTAATCAATCATACTTGGTGGGTCTATTTTACAGAACTCTGCGGTTTTTGGTAGCAGTACCTTAATATGTCATTAATATCGTTATCGCTTTAATGGAAGGTTTATTAAACTGACGAGAAATGGAGATAAAATAATTTAGTAGAGTACTTCCTCTCTTTACCTTGCTACAATTTGAATATACAAATTTCAGGTTTTGGTTTCTGGTTGTATGAACGAATAAATTCTCTGTTCTAGAAGATTTAAAATATATGTTTTTTTACATCTTTGCATATCTGAAAACTATCTATGTTAATAAACTGATTAAGTTTTCTGAATTTAAGCCCGGGATTCGTAAAATTCATGTATTATTTAATCTGAGACATTGATTGGGTTTTTGTGTAAAGGGAAAAATTAACTAAAAACATTTTCAAAAAAATCTGTAAAGAAAAGAGAAAGTTAATAATTAATTTTTTAAATAAATAATAAAAGTTAAACAAGCATAAACATGTTTTCAGCATCCATTTTTGAATACTCCTTACAGGATGATTCATTCCTATGATGTTGGATGACAATATATTTCATCCATACTATGTACGATGACTAAATGGTCTATTCATATGTTGTAGAGTGACTATATGATTCCTCCATATGATGCAGAACGACTATATGTCTCCTCCATACGATGTAGAATGACTATATGATTCATCCACATGTTGTTGCATGATCCAATACCAGATATATATGATTCCGAATGACTATTCGATTCATCCACATGACTTTAAATGGTCAAATAATTCTTTGATATGATGTAGAATATCTATATAATTCATCCATAAGAGATAGGTTATAGATTACTATATACTTTGTAGAGTAAAAAAATTATATATTTAAAAAATTAATTTAATTTATTATGAGCTGATTACTTATAAGTAACAAATATCTGAAAAATCGAGCTTAGCGTGGCAATTTATTTATTTTATTTATATTATTTATTTATTTTGTAAGGTTTTTCGGAGAAAATATTTAGATACAAATTGTATACAGATTGCATATAAATATTTTCCAATCTTATTTCATCTCACATCAATCAATGCCATCTTACAAATTTTTGAGGTACCAGTAAATTATCATCCTACAGCAACAATACAAGTACCACAAAAAATTAAGAGATGGCGCTGTATGACATCGTCAGCATGAGAGCACATAGAAAAAGATTCTAATAGTTAATTATAAAAAAATATTTTGTGTGTGTAAAATTGTTTTTTTTTTTAGAAAACATTCCTCTATAGATAAACCTAAAAATCAAAACCTTATATAAATATGAAATTAAATCCAATTAGTTAGAGCCGTTTCCTAGATTCAAAATATAAATGAATTTATATATACACAAGAACTTCTAGTTTAAAGTTATAAGATAAATTGATTCGGGATGGATTACTTCTAATTCTGATATTCCTTGAAACCCTGTGACGAATGTGAATGAAAGTGCATGAGAAAAATAATAATAGAAACATTAAAGCTTCATTTATACAACTTTCAAAGGACCCATGGAAAACGATGTATAAATTAAAAGATGAACAAGTGAAATTTTAGTAAACAACTTTGATTTTTATAAATTTAGTAATGCAAATTAAAATTTGTTGAAAAGTAATAAATTTAAAAATTAAGATAGCACATCATTAAGATAAAGTATTGAAAATAAAAATTCCATTTTAATATTAAAAAATTAAGATTGTTCATATTTCGAAGAAAAATGACAGATTTCTTTATTGCATATATTGATGAAAAATTTAAAAAAATACTTATTTTATATGATGTATCTTTTAATCTTAAATAGTCGTTTGAGTGCTTTTGTGTGTATGTATTAAGTGAAGTAAATTCCGCTTCATTAAATGTATTTTCAATACTATTTAAAGTCAGAATTTTTTTATTGATATTGCCGCATTGAAAATATGCAGTCGATTCGCCATGGCCGAATGGTCATAACACTGATCTCATAATCAGGAGATTGTACGTTCGAATCCCGCTAGAGGCAATGTGATTCACAGTTTGTGTAAATATTTAATTCGTTGATTTTATGTTTCCCTTTATTTCATGTTCCAGAAGATTCTGGACATTTCTTTAGTTTACCAGACAAGTGTTCTGGACTTTTCTTACTGTCTCCAGAAAAGTATTCTGGAACTTTCCCTGCTAGTATAAAAGCAGAAGATTTGTCAGTCACTGCGTTCTCAGTTCAGAGTTGAGTTAATAAA
>JAPMOR010124874.1:0-16966 GCA_026543865.1 Argiope aurantia
GAAACTTCTTAGGCTTGGAAACTTAATAATACTAAAGAAACTTCTTAGACTAAAAAAACAGAAGACTTAGAAATGGCATTAAAATGCAAAATCATTGTAGTTACTGACCCAAAAGAATAAGAAGTTCAATCTTATTCCAGCTAATAAGATCTTTCGGGAAATTTATAACTTTCGTAGAGTTTATTATTTTGTTATATATTTGTTTTTGTTTAGTTTTTATAAGGAAGCAGATAAAAGGACTTATATAGGTTACTGGAAATGAAATCAGAATAGTTATTTCTAAACAGTAGCATAGAATAAGTTTAACGAGAGACCCAATTGACATAAATCATTGATGTAGGAGTGCAGAAGGGAAAAAAGGAAGGGCACTTTTTTCTTAACGATTCTTTATACATTCATTGGAATATTATTAAAGTTGACAAATGATTGTAAGAGTCGCTTCAAAATTATTTTTATTTATAGGAAAATTTCTTCTTGCTTTCTAAAATATTTAATATTAATGCGAATTTTTTAAAAAATTAATAGAATATAAAAGGTAGGAGATGAAAAAAATAAAAATGGGAAGAGTTATTTTGAAAATAAAAAGTGATTCAATTCTGTTTTCAAATATTTTTCTTCTGGTTAATATTTTTGCTCTAAAAGTAATAAATTCTGTTAAAGATCACATGTAATTTTCCAAAATTTTTTAATGATGACGCAATTGAAAAGAAAAATTTATGCGATTACGAAAGCACACGAATAAAGAAAAATGTCTCGTATGGTAATTACAACATAATAATCTAACACTAAACAGATTTATTTACAAAATAAAAAGAGTTATATTTTCAAATGTTAGCTTAACTGAGCAACTCTGACCTATCCAGACGCATATAATTAAAACGAATAATAAGGTGCCGAGTAGGCATTGGTGAGAACAATTTTGAAGTCCTCGGGTCTATCACCGGCCATTTTACAACTCCTCCCGTAGGAGTCACATTCTGTCATCGGCAGCAGGTGACTCTACCTCATTCCATTACATGTCTTCCAGGATGGCTAGAACCAATCACCATACAGAAAGCTTCTTAGCCCCGTATCTCAGGTGAACCTCACTCTCCGCAGGGATATTTTCGAAAGAAGAAAAATCCAACATTCAGAAATGTTAGATGCAAACAAAAAATGTGTACAAAGAAATAGATATTTAGGTTCCAAATACTACATCCAGTAGTCTTTGCAATATGCCTAAAGTAAGAGTTGGAATGTCTGTATTTTTTCTCCTTACTTTTCAGGTAGTTTAGATGCAAAAGAAAATAAAATGTGTTTTATCCATTCAGTTTAGAAATTTGCAGGGTATTAGATAAGTTTCTTGGGTGTGGTCAAGAAGAGTCAAATCGTGATATGTGGATAATTCTTCATTGCAACAAACTTTTATAAAAAGAACCACAATCATCTATGTATTATATGAGAATCTCAGAAGGTAATACAGTTCATTCCTTTTTTCTGTAAATTTCCATCTAGTTTTATGAATTTAATGGAATAAATAATATTCCTCTTAATCAATGAATTAACAAGCCACTTTTTTTGTAATCCAGTATGAATTAATAATTATTATATATCCTTTAATAATTATTAATGCATTTAAAAGATTACTTTATTACATTTTTGTTTTCGGGCCTAAGCTGTTTTCTGGCATTTCTGCACGTTTCATAGGTAAATGAAAATTTCTTAACATTTTTGGCCATTATTGGAGAATTAAAAATATAAGATATGTTCTTCTTTTGAACAATCCTTAATAGATTTTAAAATAAAAATGAGATTTTACGAGAGCTTTTAACATATTAGCCCCAAGTATCTATACAAAACTATGTAAACGAGTAAAAAAAATATTATGAGTGAAAATAAAAAATAAACATTCTATGCATTTTTTTAACTTAATGTTTAAAAAATGGAAAAAGAATAGTAATATAAATGGAGAAGAAAGAATAATAAGAAAAGAAAAAAGAAAGATGAAAGAAAAGGAATTAAATATGTTCAAATACAACCGCGAAGAAAATAAAAAATTTGGACAAAAGTAAGGAAACAGCAAGATCAAGAAAATCTTTCACGAAATTAAAAAAGAAAAAGAAAACGGAAAAGATTAACAGGATTTTATCCTAATAAAATCACAAAAGAGAACAAGATGGGATTATCTTTGAAAATCTTTAAAATATTTCATTGTAAAATTAGAAGAATCAATTGAAAAGAGACAAAAGGAAATTTTATCGCAAAATATGAAAAAATCTTCAAACGAACAATTAAAAAAGTATCCTTTTGGAATCTGGCTACTGAAAATCTTTTATAAAAGCTCCAATTTATTATTTTTATCATGTGAGAACATGATATTGTTTTGGTAAGGGGGTTTTGAAGCACGAAATCGCGTATGCAATGAATATTGAAGCTTGAAATCCCGTTGGCAATGGATAAAGCATAAATGGCAATTTTCATCATCATCTTTTAATCGCATATATTTTTACCTGCTTTTACCACTATTGCATTATTATTATGTATGATTCTTTGAAAGCAGATGCGTTTTTGAAAGGTTGGCCTGCTTTTACCAGTATTGCTTTATTATTACTTATGCTTCTTTGACAGCAGATACATTTTTAAAAGGTTGACGTAGAACTATGACATCATAGCTGTTATGTCATCTCAAAATTGGTCGAGCTCCCAAACTTTGTTTACCAGCTAGATAAATTGAAAATGAAAGTTTAAAAAAAATATATATATATATATATATATATATATATATATATATATATATATAGAGAGAGAGAGAGAGAGAGAGAGAGAGAAGTCTTATAATTTTTTTCAAACCGGTTTAAACTGGTTAACGACTTAAATTAATTAAGACAAATAATGACTTAAAATAATAATATTCTCACATGATAAATCTACGATCGCAAATTTCAAGTTAACTTTAATTTTTTTTTTTTACTATTCAATTTTGTTAAAATATTTTTACCTTTTTCTTATTTTCTATTTTTACTTTTTATTATCCATTGTTTCGAATCCTTGAAGATCTAAGTATAAATCAGTTAAATATTATTGGCCAGCCAGCTAAGAAAATTTGTTCAAATGAAGGAAATAAATCGCTGCTTGTTTTGGAGATTTTAAAGCAGTTCCGAACAATGAAACTGGGCCAGTAGAGAATCCAGTATTTGTTGCAGTACCTGTCAAACCAAAAACTTTAATGCTTTTCTCATCAACGTAGTTTGCTTTCTTAAATTTTATTTGTTAAATAGTTTGCTTTCTTAGTATTTTTCTGTGTCATTTTTGGGATATACGTGTTCAAATTTGTTAAATTTTATTCTTCCACCAAAATTATGGTTCATATTATATAGCTATCCCGATGTATTTACTACTTACAATTCCTTCACATATTTTTTAATCTTTTCGGCAATCAGAATTAAGAGTAAATATTTCTGAAGTGAGAGTTGAATTAATATCTTATCAATATTACGTACTTTCACGAAACACAATCATTTATTTATTCTCATTAACTGTTTTCCTGAATTTATAACATTTAAATCCTGAAAAATAGCACTTCTTAGAAGAGCTCCTGTTATATTGGAAATTGATGTACAATCATATATTTAAAAAAAAAGAGAATAGATTTTCTGTCACTTGCCTTTAAGATAATGTAAAAGAGGGATGAATTTTGCTATTCCTTGTCTTATAAAATATTTTTTTCTATTATATAAGTTATACTGCAATATAATCAACAGATAAAAGAACTGATATTAATCAAAAAGTTAGGTTGAAAATTTAAAAATGTGCTTATTTAATTTATAGAAAAATAAGTTTCATACAGATTCCAAGAGACCTAAATTTTATTTGACAGATTAATATTTTTACTACTGTAAATTAATATCCTAAACATTATATTTTTGTCCTTGAAAATCTAATATGTTTTCTTCTCTATGAATGATTATAATATTCTCTTATAAAGGATTCATATATGCTTTTTTAATAAAATTCTTTTTAAAATTTTATTCAGTTTCGATTCTCTTGATGAAAAAGTAGACTTATAAAATAAAATATAAGATGGTTCTAATGGGACTGTTAATTTCAAATTAATTTTTATATTGGGAGAAATTTTTTAATAAAAAAACTCTGACTAAAATAAAGGGAAATCATCAGCAATGGGCCTTTATTTTGTGAAATGTCGAACATTTTCCTGCTAATCCGATACACCGAAATATTACATGACGCAGATCTAAATTCTTATACTGTAAACTAATTTTTTAAGCTTTACATTTTTGTATTTGAAAACAAAAGCTCACTTTTTATTATTGTTTTTATTAAAAAACTGAAAATTTACTTAGACAAAAACAGTATTCAAATTACTTATCGATTCAAGTAAATCTAGATAAATCTAAACCTTTGCAAGTAAATATGTGCGACCAAATTGACAATATTTTAATCAAATTCAAATTTTGAATTTCAGAAAAAAGTTCTCTATAAAGATTTTGATCTTGAAAAGAATTTTGATCAGTATTAATATAAAGGGATTTCCTAAAAATGGTTCGTATTTTTAGCTAGATGATTAGAGGCGTTGTTATTGGACGTCGTTACTATTTATTCGTTAATTTTTTGATCAGGAATGAGTAAATTTGATTGAACAAAATAAAAGTAAGCAGTCAGATAATTGATGTTAAACTAGTCCTTAATACCAGAGCAATGGTGTGTTTATAATTAGTCAAAATAGGCAGATTCCTACACCATATAGAATTAAAAATTCTATATATATTTATTAAATTTCTTATTAGTCATTTAAATAATTTTGAAAAAAATCAAAATTATTTGAACGAAAAATTAATATTAGAATAGTTAGAACGTTAATATTAGAATAATATTAACGCTTTGCCAAGTATAACTGGTCAGCCATAATTAATATGTTTCATTATGTTCATTTAGTTATTAGAATATTTATAAAATCAGATATATATTTAAATATTTTAAAATTACAAAAATAGATAAATATATAGCTAATTATGAATAGAATGTAATATTATATATTATATTCATAACAACTTACACTCATTTAAATCTCAAAACTTTGTTCAGCTTTTATCATCCATAAATATAAGAAACTTATCTATATGCAGAATTCAAATAATGACTTTACACTCGAAAGTTTGAAAAAAAAAGCACTTTTCCAATTATAAAAAGAATTGGAAGCATTTTATTACATTCTTACAAAAAAAATGTGCTTTTCGAAGTTCTTTTTTAATGTCTATTCTTCATTCCATTGTTCGTGATGTAAGGGATTTCTTCGTTTTAAAAATAAGTAAAAGTTTAATGGAGTTCGTAAATAATCAAAACCGAAGTATAATGAACAAAAAAGCCAGACTTTCATTATCTTCAACCACAAATGACTGTTTCGTCCCGATTTAATGAGAAAACTGAAGTTCTCTGTTTTCTAAGATATTATATAAAGATTTGAACGTGGTGTTCAAGTTTAAAAAGTTCTATATGTGACTACGTTCGGGATGAATTTTTTTGAAAAATGCTCGAAAATCATTACATTTTTGAATATTTGTATAAAAAATATTGGAGAAACATCTATAAAAACAAAATACACCAAATAAATGGCACAAGTTTTTTAATAAATTGGAAAAGGGGCTTTGTTGTCTAAAAAAGAGGTATAAAGCAAAACCCTTCTTGTTTAGAAGTTTATCCTAGGATCTGCTTAAAATTTTGCAGAAAGCTTAAGAAATATATTATTTAGTTTCTGAACTAAAAAAATAAGCGGTATTTTAATCCATTCTTAAAATATCGTAGTTTGACTGATAAATAACATGAAATTTTCAATTTTTCACATTGTGAAGTATTAAAACAACCATGAAATATTTCTAAATAAAAGAACTTTTTATTCTCTTATTCAGGAATTGCAGAGAATATTGAATAATTATTACATCAAATTTGAACAAAAAATACGTCATAGATTTTAATTTTTGTGGGTTTTTGCAAGAAAATACTATCATATTCTATATTTGAGCAAACAGCATTTAAAGATATAAAATAGCTTTAAAAAGTATGTAAATGCAAATAAAAAAATTAGACTGACTTCTCAAAATATAGACTTTATCCTTAACTGGGGACGTGCGGTCTGTGAGACCGCTAGCGATGGATTTTCGGTCATCCCTGTTCTATTTTTAGCTCAATTTAATGGATTGACCCTGTAGCTTTCTGTTTTGTGACCTTCAATACACGTGCTCTTTTTCAACCGATTTTAGCGGATGCTTATTAAAATAATTCAGTTATTACTTTAAGCGCGTTCTGTATGACCGCACCTCCCTGTTAGTGTCCCAATGATAAACAAGGCTTAGCAGATAAAACTTGGGCCCCGAAATATCATCCAATTTACTGATCCTATTATTACAGACACTTTTAAATGAAGCAGAAAGTGATTTTAGTGATAAGGATAGTTGTACAGAAGAGTTTTTCGATGAAAGTTCGCATTCAACTGATTCCGATATGTATGTTCAAAAATAATTAATTTTTCTAGTGATAATGTATTTTGAAAAATTTATAAAATATATTAATATACCAAGAGATATATGTACATAATTTATAGGTTTATTTTTATACTATTTCTTAACCTGTAGGTTTAAAATGCCCTAGAAAACCGCGGTATGAAAGTCACACAAGCCGATCAAAAAAGGGCCAATTTTACCCATTGTCAATTTTTTTTATTTTTCATACTGTTGAATTTTACATTATATTGTCTTCTATATACCTTCATATACTGTTGAAATAAATATGATTTAAAAAGTAAAAAGTAATATGTTTCTTCAAGAATATTATTTATTGTAACATGTAATTTGAGAAGAAAATGTATGTTCCAACCCATTTACTTTTTTCAATGATAATATATCTTGAAAAATTTCTAAAACATATCTATATACCAAGAAAAATATCTGCAAAATATATTGGCAATTTTTCATACTAATACATTTATTAGAATATTTAATTTGAGTGTAAATGAAATGCGGTCTCGTAGACCGCACCTCCCCAGTTAAGTCCTAAAATTTTACCTCCCCAGTTAAGAGACAAAAAAAATTCTAACGGTTATAAAATGAGTCCAAACATTAAGAATATTAGATTCAAAAAATTTCCTAATTTCGCAAAAAAATCGAGCTTTTCACCGTAATTACCTAACTTAAGTTGGATCAGTCCGGCGAAGAGTAGGCGTTGATTGCAGAGAAAGCGATTGGTCAATTGAACTGTGTGCCGAATTTTGGAGTTTATTGTAGAAACAGCATCGGGTCATGTGAGGAGTAACCAGTCGTGTAGCAGTGAGTCGACATTTGTATACAACTAAAGCGAGGAGACAGTGGAGAATTGCAGCCGTTTGGCGAGACCGTAGAGAGTAGCGACGAAGATTTCCTCCTCCTGCTGAATTCTATCTGTCCGCTTTGTGTGCTGTGATTGTTATTAGCTACCGATTACTACTTGTGGGCTGCTGTTTGTTCTAAGTACATTGCGTGTGTACATCTCGGCTGTGTATTTGTCGCCTGCGTATTCGTGTTAAATAAACGTTGTCATTTGTCATTGAAGCCTATTGACTTTGTTAACACCATACACCCGAACACATTGTACCCATTGATTTTATGGATTTAGTGGAGGAATTTCCGTAACAACATTTTATATTGAATTTTTATTGTTTGTAATTTTTAAAAATATCTTCAGTAAAAAAGTGAATTTTTGTTCGAATTTTGACATTTAAATTGCTGAAAAGCTCTTTAGCAATCTAAATGTCAAGACTCGAACTCGAAATTTTTAATCAAAACTTTCTTTTTGATTAAAAATTTCTTTTAATTTAAGAAATTTTTTACTTAAATGTTTTTGGAAGATATGTATCTAAAAGCAGAAATGCCTAAAAATATTTCATTGAACTTGTCTGTTCATCTCACTTCGTTGGAATCTCAAAGCAAATAGCTTTCTTAATTAATAAATATATTCTTCTTCGAATTGAAAGGCCGCGGTGGCCTGGTGGTATGGTGTCGGCTTTGGAACTGGAGAGTTTCAGGCTCGAGACCCGATTCCACCGAAGAACCGTCGTGTAAGGGGGTTTGTTGCACGTTAAATCCGTCCTGACCAAATGTCCTCCCGCTGGTGTGGAGAGGGGGTGCCAGCTCAGGTGTCGTCCTCGTCATCTGACCGCGGTTCAAAATTACTATGTCCGTCCCAAAATAGCCCTAGTGTTGCTTCAAAAACGGGACGTTAATATAATTAAACTAAAATCTTCGAATTGAAATCATCATAGGATTCATTCTAAATGTCGCTTAATATGTTTCACAGGTAATGATTTTTAGCAATAAGCAATTATTTCGTGTTTCTGTTTCGTGCCTCTTTCACTTTTTTCACTTCCTGGACTTTGACCATCATTTCCAAACTCTTTGAAACGATAGATTGCATCAGACATTGTTTGCCGAGGCACATTAAGCAAACGAACGACTTCATACTGTCGTTTTCCTTACTTAAACAATTCTAAAATGGCATATATTTTGCTTGGCATCGTAAAAAAGCCAAAAAGCAGTACTCAAACTAGAAGATACATTATAAAATATGTTATAATTGAAGGGGTAGACAAAAATAAGTGAAAAAAAATTAAAAAGAAATTAATTAACTTCTGTTTTCTGATGCAATAACTTTGTCCGAGTTTTTTCGCCTCACCCTGTAGAAGTGAAACAGAATGAAGAGGAAATGTAAATTTACTATCTCCACCCCCTTTTAGTTTAATGGCCCATTTAGGAAGTCACTAGCCCCTTGTCATCTTATCGAAATCCTTAAAATGGCAATGGATTTCAGGGACCATATTTAAAAAAATTATGCAGAATTTTTTTAGGTCTCTAGTTATGGGAAACATTGCAATAGGAAATATTATATAACTATTTTAGTTGGATATTTAGTAATCTAAGGCGGATTTCTTGGCTTAACATTAACTTTAATCAAAACTAGGTCGAATTTCAATGTTTCTTCTAGAATTTTGTGTCGATTTTAATCAATACTCGACAAGTTTTTCGAAAAGGAAATTAAAACTTCGAAAAAAATGTTATTTCATGAACCCTTTTTACTCTCTCTCTCTCTCTCTCTCTCTTCTTTTACAGGAAAAATGGTACATATCTGCTGCCCTTCAATTCCTATTTTCATTTTCATTATTTTTTCGGCGTCAGTATAGAAAAATTCATTAAAATAACTTTTTCACCTTTCTGTCGGTGATTTGATTGAAGTAATAACACTCGGAAGAGAGATCATCAGAATTTTTCTTATCACGTTAGTGTTTCTTATCTGCTTATATGTATGAAGATAATCTACTGGGGAAAAATGTACTAGTTTTCATCAGGTGTAGAAGAAATATTAAATTTTTCAAGAAAAATGTTTGTATTGTTTAGATTAAGCTACACTTTTCTTCTAACTTTCATATGTACTTCAACAACCGATATCTTACTCACATATATTTTTCTTTTAAGATATTAGAACTAGGGATTGCAATATCGGACCAAAATTTCATTACCGGTATTCGGTATTTTTTAGATCTTAACACCAGGATACCGGTACTAGAAATTTTAGAAAAAGAAAGAAAACACACGTGTTTCTTTGTTTTATTTGCCAGTTTTATTAGAGATTGTAAATATTACAAAAAATAATTTGTGACTTATAAACTATAACAGTATATAAAGAATCACAAAAAAAGTAAAAGAACATCTTATTTATTTAAATCACAAAAAGTGTAGATATCACTATTCAGTCTGTGGTGCTATTACAAATTTGTGAGATGTGAACTTAAAAAACCTAATGCATCAATTGTACTGTCATTAAGCCTGAAAAGTGAGTTTGTGCAAAAATAATCAGCTGTCGAAAACGCTCTTTTGGCATCTACAATAGTTGGTGGTACTGTTAGCAATGCGCGATATACTTTTTCCAAGTATTTACTTCTAAATCACTCATCTTCAAATAAATCGATTTCTCGTTGGATGGTTTTGGATATAGCTGATTTCTGTATTGTATTTTGGTTCGTTGAAATTTTCTTATTTATCGCTAATTCTAATTTTTGTTCAAGAGACAATTCCTTTTCACTATCACCAATGTGGATAGGTTTGTGGGTGAAAGATTTTTAGAAAATTTATTATAAACTTAACCAGATTTGAATTGTTATTTTCTTTTCTTCTTTTTCATTTTTAAAATCATTATAATTATGTAAATACCGTAAGACATTTTCTATTTCGGTATGCTTTTCTTCTGTGCGATTTTTCAATGTAATGTATAATTCTTCAGCAGATAGTGATGTGAGCTGTTCTTTCAGTGACTGCAACATGAAATTTATTGTTGCATTAGCTGTTAATAAATTAGAATCTCTCTGACATAATGCCTTAATAGTCAGTTTTATTGGAAGTAGAGCTGATACAGTTCTGGATATTAAGTCGAATTCACTATCTGAAAAATTAATTTACAGGTTTAAGTCGATAATTGCATTTTGGATTGGATTTCACAGTTTCAAAAATCGTTCCATCATTAGGAGTAAACGGTTCCAACTTGTTTTAAAATCTAATATTATTATATATTCTGTTTTATTTTCAGTTAGTATATATTTTTGTAATATGGAATTTTTTGTAGGGGAACAATTAAATATCAACAATTTTTCGGACTTTATAGGAAGTAATTCTTAATCAGTTAATATTTCATCCTCATTAGCAATATCTTCTTCAACAATTACATTATCATTATCTTCATTGTCAACATCACTCTCACTCTCTTCAAAGTTAGAATCCGAAGTTTCTATATCCACAGTATTTGAATTGTTCTGTTCTTTATTTTTTTTTTGGTATAATACATCTATTACTCCTAATTGAATTCCATGAGCATAACACAATTGCTAATTTGCACCATTCAACTTTCCAACTTTTTTCATAACTGTTGCTCCATCAGTCGTTATGGATACAATATCTTCTTTCAGAGATAATCCATGTTTAGGACATATAGTGGAGACAATTTAAAAAATTTCTAGTAAATACCAAAAAAACGGGATTTAAACTTGTGAATACTGGTATTACAAAATTGTACAAATGGCTCAAAATACCGGTATTCGGTATCCCGGTATTGCAATCCCTAATTAGAACCAAGAGATAACCGAACGAAAATTTACGAAATTCCATTAAGGAGACGAAATATCTGTCATTTTAGAAAAGCGTATAAGTTGTTTCGTTCTTAAGAAAAATGTTTTTATGTGTGTGTTCATCAAAGCTATATTTCCATTCTTTTTTTTTTTTTTCTTTTTTTTTTTTAGAAATAGCAAATTTTAGAATGGGAGAAAAATGAATTAAAATGAAAAATTCGTTTCATAAGAATGTTTTTAATTAATTAAAAACTGATTTTTTTTAATTGCATAGTAAAGTTTACTAATGATGATATAGTTATCAATTAAATTAAATTGTTTTTATTTTAGACGATTATAATTTCCTATCTACTTCTTTACAAAAAATAGTTAATCAACAAAATTTATTGAAGAATTGAAAGTGGCATTAAAAAAATTTAAATTTAATACATATACCTATTACCCGCCGAATTTAACATTCTAAGCAAAAATAGCAAACCTGTAATCGAATTTCTATTTGAAAAGAAATTATCAAAGAACGAAAAGCAATAATCTCAAGTTTAAAGATCTAAAAGAGAAACTGCTTTAATGAGACTTATGACTCTATTTAAAGTAGAATTATTTTACGCTCATTATTTTCCCCATTTTACTTATTAATAATTATGAATATTGTAGAATTTCATAAGCATTTTTTCTTAAATTCACATCCCATGTGGTACAAGTAATAAGGAATCAAATTTTAATTAAATTAATCAAATCTTAATTCTATTTATTTCTATTTAATTCTATTTCTATTTATTTCTATTTAATTCTATTTCTATTTATTTCTATTTAATTCTATTTCTATTTATTTCTATTTAATTCTATTTAATTCTATTTCTTTTTAATTCTATTTCTATTTAATTCTATTTATATTTAATTCTATTTAATTTAATCAAATTATAATTCTATTTATTGATAAGTAAATTCTAAAAATATTTGAAAACCAATTTTACCACCATGGAAATGCACGAAATTTCAAATTTCTAGAGTATCGAGAAATGAGTAAAACTTTGTTAAAAAAAATTCAATTTTCACAAATTTGCAACAAGTCAAATTAAGTAAAAATGTAAAAAAGGAACTAAAAACTATGCCATAAAAACATGTAAATAAATCATTAATTTATGTGCATCTGTCAATACTTTAAAATGCTTAATATCAATTATATAAGTATCGACAAGTATATAAACACCACTCTCAACAAACATTTTATTTTGCATTCAATTTTTTTAATATATTTAAACAAAGCAGTATCATAATTAGAAATATTAAGCATTTGTATTGTCATTCGAAGAATTAAAGATTGTCGAAAGAATTAAATGTGCATAATTGATTTATTTTTTAAAAAATGCAACGTGACAGCTGGAGATTTGGTATTAAGATATCCGAGTAACATCCTTAAAAATCATCCTCTAAGTTTTTTATTAAAATCATTCTATGTCGGACATTATACTAAATTCTACAAGCACATGCTCTTCATGCACTCCTGGCATGTCCCCCCCCCCCAGCTTTTCGCAAAGCGGGAAATCGAATGTAAAAATGAATCGCCATGACCACTTATTAATTTTGTACTGTTTGATAATGCATTGGCATCACTAGATTTTTCATTATATTTTGATTTAAACTATCTAATTGTGTTGATAATTAAATAATGTAATTTTAATATGCTTATATTCACGAGTTTTAGAGAAAGATTGACAGTTAAAAAATCCCAATTCAATTCAAATCAAACCTAATTGTTATCACCTCCTAATTCCGAAAATATATTTTTGTTGTCATCTGTCCCGATGAACATGATAAGTGCATAATCAATACTGGAAATGGTATCTAGACATAAAAGTAATTTTCAGGATTTAGTAGCTTGAAAACTCTGTTCATATATATTTAAAGAGCTAATTCAAGCTAAAAAAGTGGCCGTGTTAACATGTATTCGAACAGTCTGGCAGAGAGACTTTCTTCGAACGGATTTTGGCGTAAAGTAACATACAAATTTGGTGAAAAGACCATATGGCAAATTACATCCGTCTTTCGTAAAGCGTTTTTGAGTTATCTTTGTCATAAACGAACATTTTTCAAAAACGTGTTTTTCGAACTCAGGGAGATCTAAAGCATGGAGATGCCTCAAGATCTCTAGTTCGAATTTTTTGACACCTACTAAAGTTCCTCTATATTTCTTGTACAAGAAAGTAAAAAGGAACCGGTTAGATGGTAGAAATCAAACCATTTTTGTAACAGTGTACGTATTTTCTTGAGGCCTGTATTTCGTTATTTGATACTTGCATAAAATATATTTCAAATTAATAGAGCAAAATTAATTCATTCTCCGCAATAGGAGCATGTTTCATGTGAATATAAGCAGTTTAAAAAAAATCGAGGAACCTACCAATCAGCAGAAGGGTTTTGCAGAATTAATAACTAATGTCAGTTAGTTGTTTTTACTTATGGCACTTGTCATGACAAGCCAGCTGACGAAGTCAGCGATTTAAGCCGAGTTTGTGCAGCAGCTTCTGAGGGTAAAGGCCCCTGAGTACCCGAGGACAGAAGTCTGACTTCTAGCTCATATGAAGATGACACTCACACACTCGCTTACGCAATCCCTTTTTACAGGGGGGCTCTTTCACACACCTCACAGATAGAACACAGGGTAAAGAACAACCATACTCGAACACGGTAAACCCAGATCACGGGGAAGACGTGCTACCCCAAGACCAGAACGCCGTCCTAATGTCTGTTAGTAAAAGTAGTAATTCGTTTTTCACGTGTGGCTTTAGATAGAAGATTCTCGAGAATATTTTTACGAAAGAAATTGACAATAAACCTTTCACGCCACAAACTTTAAGATTATTGTTCGATGAATTCAAATGTTATTTCCATAATTGTGATAATTCTCCATTGCCATGATAAGAAATAAAATGAATGTTTCTAATCTCAGTACAGAAACGTTGTTTATGTCGTCTGAATGTTTTGATTCTAGAGTGAAATATGTTCGTATATATTTGAAGCCGTTTTTCCTGTATGGTATTATATAGAAAATTATGATTCCTATAATCGAAACAATACTTTATTAATTATGGGTTATTTTTTTAAACTGTTGAACAGAAAAACATATTAAAAATAAATTACAGAAGTGAAATTTTAAACTGCGTCAAAAAAAGTCTCTTTCTTCAAACTTTACTTTTTGTAGTCTCCCAAACGAGTATGGAATTTTTTAGAAGGTATAATTAATAATACTCGTTTTTTTCAAACCTTTCAATTTCTGGCCAAGTTTGTTATCAATATTGAAGACATTAATCTGACATACCTTCGGCATCCCTTAAGAATATTTGTGCTTCTCACCCTTCTGCGGTGCCACTAATATTGCAGGAAAACAATATAAACTTTTCATAACTGTATAAATACGTTATTTTTACTAAAGAATTTCTGTTACTTAATCGACCATTTTAAGAAATTTTATTCTATGTTTTTTCCTCAAACCTTTCATCAGTTCAAAATCTTATGTCAAACTTAATAAACTATTATTATCAAAAAATCTTTGTTTACATTATTAATTCCTTTCTGGATATACAGATGATACTGAATTGTCACAAAAGGCTTGAAATACCGGGTTATTCAAAAATCCGTTAACATTTGAAAATTCAATAATTTACAGTAGAGAGGTAAATAAATTAATGAATAATGCATTTCAATAATGTTGGTAGAGAGTTAAAATTTCACATACAAGCTTTAAATAACATGTAGTTTTATTGAAACCAAAAATGTTCAAAAAATAGATTCCTCTTCCTAGGATTACAAAATCTATAATTAGCATAACAACTGATTTTTAGCAAAGATTATGTTCTTTGCAACAAATGCTCGACGGGTCGATTGTCATTTGGCAACAATACGTATAGTCGAAGAACAATGTTGTGAACAGTACAGTACAGCATATATGTAAGTATGGTGAGATCATATTGTTGTATTTTAGCATTCCTAATAAGGTCGGACGATCGCGGTAGGCTTGAGACTTCAGGTAACCTCATAACCATCTCCTGCCTGGGGTTTCCACGACAGCTCTGAGATTTTCGGCAGCCCAAATTCTGCAGTTTTGAGAGTTGACAGACCCTCAGGGTGTGAAATGAGCTTCATCGCTCCACAGCTCAGACAAACAATCATCATCTTCTCTAATTTTTTTGCGCCTTTTTTAAATGCGGGGGGGGAAGGGTCATTAATATCCCGTGTCATTTCAAGCATGTGTGTCGCTTTTTACCTCTTTACCTACATTATTCCATGAATTAATGAGTTTTTAAATTTAAAGGACTTTAGAATCACCCGGTACGCTGATAATAATACGTTTCACTCCTCTTATTTTGCTTTTTTTAACCCTTTCCGTCAGCTCAAAATATTGTATTAAATATATTAATTAAATATTTTTACATATAATTCTTTTACATATATTCTTACTGCTAAATCTTTCAAGATCCTCTGACAGGAGTTAAGTTTGTCAAATTGTTATGAAATGCGTCGGTCAACATACATCTGTAGTATCGTAGTGTATAAACGATATAATACTTTATTTATTTGATTTTACCAATTTATGTTTTATTTTCATTTAAAGCACTTATTAAACTTGAAAAATATGACTATGTGTAACGGTTTACAAATTATCCATTACAGGTAAGATTAAATTAAATACCATCTCTTATAAAGTACTTATCTTTCGTGTATGGCAATATGTTTGATATTTCTTTTTTTTGGAAAATATTGTGGATTTTTAATATGAATTCATAAAGCAACTAAGGAAATCGACTACGTAATTTTAAAATATATCCCAATCCTTTCTCAGGAAATTAAATTTTCTTTTTTTTAATTCGTTGCAATTTCAAATTAGTCTACAATATACTGACTACTGACAGAAAGACTTCGAATTTTCAGACTAATGAAGATCTGAAAAGTCGAAGTTCTTCGTTATCTGTTAATGACAATTTCAATAATAATTTCTTATTCTTACTTCATATACTGAGTAAATAAAAATTAAAAAAACACGAGATTTTTGAAGTATTAAAAGTTATCTGGCACATAATCTTGAATAACGTCGAAATTATTTTTATAATCAATGAACATGTCCATTCTCAAGCAATAAAAATAATATAATGGAAACATTAACTAATAATTTAATTATGGTCTTTTTTAAAAGTAGGAGTCCAGAGAGATTTATTCGAGAATAGCTGTTCTGACCTCATAGTCCACTAAATTGTAATGAAGCAAAAGTTTCCATCCAATAAGATGACAATGTTATTCTGGTTTTTGTTTCATGAATCCTCAAAAGGCCAACACTCGTGACTCTAACACTAATTATAGTATGATCATAGAAACCTAATAATACAGTTGAGAAGTCGAGGTGATTTGTATTCATAAGAAGTCGACGCTCTTTCCGAGATTCGTGAATAAACAAAGAAAGTATTCAACGAGTTTGGAATGTAATTACGATATTCCCCTATTAACCATTAATCAATATAACATTTTAAAGGTTGAGTGGCATCACCTTTGTTACTGTTGGTATTCTATCAACAGCTATCGAATGGATTTTTCAATAAGGTTGCCAACACTTTACTTCACGAATGGCGGCAAATTCATGTCTTGTTTTGAGTTCTGGTCGCCCTTTATATTTAGAAATAAGCTATATTACATGACACTTTCATCTGTTAGGGAAGAGAATCAATTGCAAATTTCTCCTATGATCGCTGGACTCAAAATTTGATGTAAGTCAACAATTTCGATTTTAAAGCATACCTTATTACCTGGTGTGATTTAAAATCAAATTAAACCATACCT
>JAPMOR010124899.1:1091-16483 GCA_026543865.1 Argiope aurantia
TGAAGGTACATCAGCAACAGACTGATCACCATTAACAGTAGAGCTTTTATAAGCTTTAATGAGAGTGATAAAAAGAAATAACTCCAATTTATCGAATATATCGCCAAGTCGTCTGACAAATCATTGAAAATGCAGCTTCTTGGCGAGCTCATTCTTCTCCATGAAGACAAAGTACGTTTAATTTATATGCTTCATAACATATTCAGTAACTTTCTAACTAGACTCTTGAACATTTATAGATGTAATATCTATGCAAATAATTTTTTTTTTTACTCTTGCGTTTGTGATTTTTTATTTCATGCTTCGGCTATAGTATATTCAAAAATATTGCTATGCTGTCGAGCAAGCATATTAATAATGGCAGACTTTAAATTGAGAAATTAAATAAATGCATGTTGTAACAGCTTTCAGAAGTTTCCTTAGTTCGGTTCTTCAAGCTCAATTAGTTAAAACTGTTTCTAGGAAAGTAAAAAGAAAAATATAACGTAATTAGGAAATTTCTGAGGAACTTAGCAATTTGCTTTAAATGGCGTTAGAAAATTTTAAATCTCTAATGTCTGTAAACTTCGTTGTATGCTTTAAACACATGCACCGATTTCTGACACGAATAGCACTGGAAGTATTATTTAAGCTTACTTTCCAATTCAATCCATTTTCTGTATTTTTTTTAAAAATATGTTACTTTACCAAAAACTTTTATGTTACCTT
This sequence comes from Argiope aurantia, assembly GCA_026543865.1. NCBI lineage: Eukaryota > Metazoa > Arthropoda > Arachnida > Araneae > Araneidae > Argiope > Argiope aurantia. Next base: position 1,800 of record JAPMOR010124899.1, read on the forward strand.
CTTCTAAAATCCGAGAAGTGTATTTTGATGATCTATTATTTAATAATCTCTTTTCAAAGAAACACTAACTACTCAATGTAAAATTTTTAACATTAATAAAAATATACCAATGAATATAGCAGTTAGCACAGTTTATATTGACTAAGTAAGATAAAAAAATATATATATATATTTATTTACAATAATTTATATAAACCATTTTTCTATATTTAAGGCATCTGGCGAATAAAAAAATTCAAAATTCATTTAAGTGGAAATTTATTTAATGGTCTTACCGTTATAATGCTCTATAACATAGAAGAAAAGAAAATTATATTAATAATATTATTGATCATTTATATAGGTAAACATTTTATAAAAAATATATAAATTTTAAGAATTGTTTTTATATTTTTTATTTACATTTTAAAATATATTTTCTTAAAATGTTTAAATGTTCTAATGTCTATGTTTAATGAAATTTTAAAAAAATAATTCTTTCATTACTGTTACTCATTAGAATGGGGAGGTGCATATTGTTGAATGGGCATAAGCAATTTTCTTTCTTCAAAAAGGGCTGTATGGATCCAAATATTTATTAGTAGAATATGATATTTTCTTATTACTTTCCAAATATTTATGAGTTTGTAATTTTTGTGACTGTTGGAAATTGCTTCATCATCAAGAATAATGCCCGATGCCACAATTCATTAAGCGTTGACAAACTTCTTGAAAATGAATAGGTACATCAAATGGAGTGGATGATGCTCATATTGCGAAAATGTAATGAACGTGACTTAAGAGTTGAAAGAAAAATGAAGAATTCTTCGATTGGAGACCATTTCTAAAATATTGAAAGCCTATATGGTGGAACTGTTTAATTTTATTTTATAAATTGCCTATAAATTATTTTCAATTCTTGAATAATTAAGGGAGATCTGAACGTTTCTGTTGTAACGTTGTCTAAAGAATAAATGGATATATGTTTCATAAATGATATAAAGCTTATAATTATCAAACTTTGAAATATAATTTGGAAAACTTCTAAAATTCTTGCATTTAAAGACTTCTATTGTTAACTTAAAAGATAAATAATTATTCACTTACAAAACTATTTTTCTCTCATACTAACAACTTACAAATTAGTATTATTAAGCCTGGTTATCTCTCGAAATCACAAAAGACAATCTTACTATCTTGTAAGTAACAAATAAATGTGTTGGACTGAAGAACATCCCCTTCTCTGTCATTTCTTCATATTTATACTTATCCTTGGATAAAAGTATATCATCAAACAGGCTCTTTAGTATCCATGAAATTAAACTAGATTTTCTTATATTTCGTGATTTTCAATTACTAGATCTTCATGGAATAGTTTACTATTTTCATTTATAATTAACCATTAGTTATCTTTTGAGGAATTTAATTACAAAGCGTAATTACGTAAAATTATAATTGTGCTTTTCGTGCCATGTAAAATGCCAAAGAATAGAAAATAAGGAAGATTTCTTTAAAGAGAAATTATTTTAGATCTCGTGAGGAATTTTACAGCTGGGCTTGATATAAATAGCGTTTCATTACATTTTTCTCCTTTAACTATTTTGTGAAAGCTATACACTTAGCAAAATTACTTTGGCATAGTCTGAGGATATATTGTTTATAAAAAGTATACTGTTATTATGTACGAAGTACACAAAGTAAGAATACTGTTATCGTCAAAAAAGAGAGAAAAAAAAAAGTCAAACTCGAGTATTTGACGAAACCACATTTCAGACCATCCGAAGTTCGCACAACACAATTCTAGAAATGTGTTTTTGTCTGAGAATATCATAACTGAAAACCGCTTATAAGTTAGACCAGTGAAATTTGGTTATGGTTTATTTGCACTACACTTCTAGATTTCTAAAAAATTTTTTTTGATGAAATCCATTGAATACATCTATCAAACCTTTAATCAAAAATTATAGATAATAGAGTTCTAGATATATAAATATCAGAACACAGGATTAGCAATTAAAATATGCATTCCTATTAAATTTGGAACCAAATGCGTCAAGAGTTTGACTTCTCCGTTTAATTGTATTATATACGGCTATTTTTGCATAAGATATTTCAAATATATGAAGTATTTTATAAGCTGATTAAAAAGTTTGGTTATTTATAAGATTTCTCGAATAATCTAATACGTTTGTTGACCAAAAATTTAGTAATACGAAAATTCTCAAAAGTCTGAAATAATTACTGTTCTACATTTAGCGTTTTATAAAACTATGTAGCAATTGTATTGTGATTATAAGCTTTATTAAACATATCAAATATTTTATTTCAGTTATGGTAATTCGCAGCTTGTTTTATATAATAAATATTTTGCTTCTCTTTATATATATTTATAATGATGTGTATATATAAAGAGATGATCTTTCATTTTAAATATAAGTAAGAGTATCTGGATATAAAAAGGATGTCTGAAACATGTTTATTATTATTTCTTAACGTTAAATTATATAATACAGTCATTTGATAGGATATCTTAGGACATAGTGTTGTCATTTCATAAACTATGAGTTTATGAGTTAAGTTTACTTTACATAGTTCAGGGAATAATAAACTTCATATTTTAACGATAACATATGCATATCATACTAAATATATAAAATTTAATTAAAAACTTTAATTTATGTTAATCAATTTTTATTATTTGAAAGCTATTTATTATGATATTCGGAATAATTTTTCTGAGGTATGCACTTTACCATATATATGGTGTTTCAAAAATATTTACCATATATGTGGTGTTTGAAGAATATTTACCATATATGTGGTGTTTAGATAAAAACTTTTATTTAAGTCGGCCTATTTTAATAAATTTTATAGCTAGTTGATTGAACAAAAACTAGATATTTTACTCGTTTCGTTTGTCATAATTATTTATGAACTTTAAAAATAAATGCAAATTCGTACTGTTTAGTAACTTAATTCGTCTGTAAAGAAAAGCATGTAATATAATTTGAGACATTATTTTATTTAAATACTGTTAAGAAGTACATTTTATTTTTGTTCTTTCAGAAAATTTTTGTTAATAAAATCGAAATTCTTCTATTTATTTTCTCATACTCTGTTCATCATCTTTTTTAAATTTATTTTCATAAGATATCGCAACACGAACAATCAAATCCTAACAAAAAGTAAAAGCTAATAAATATTAAGGAAATAAAAATAAGGTCTTCATAAAAAAGGTAACGTCTGCAATTCCCTTTAATTATGAACATAATTATTGCTTCCAACCTGTTTCTCATTAACCATAAACTTGTGAAAATTATATCTTATGTTATTATCCCTAAGAGAAGAAATGTGGCAAGTGAGCTGTTAAATGTGTGTCACATTAGATATTGTTGATGACCTTATTTCCATTCGGTGAGCGCCAGTAAAAAGAAACCATTTCTAAGTGCAATCTGCGTCTTTTTTGGCTGTTACGAGCAATAAAACAATTTAATGTATATCTATTATGGACTGTGAAACTTTTTTATGCACTCAAATGCAGTCACAACTTAGAAACACCGACATACATGAAGATCGATGTGAGGGGGGCTGCAAAGGAGGATCTTTTCTTAGAATACTTAAAAGACTTTTCTCTAATGTATTTTTTACAGAAAATATTGAACATCATTACTATTTTTATGGCCATATTTAATTTGCTGATTATACAGGAGATTTTAATAATATGCAATTTAATTCTAAATTCTTTTCTTTAACCATTTTTTAAAATATTTTTTAAAGGAAATATGTATATTTGGCTCATAAGGAAGATCGCTTTCATTTGGAATTATTGATAAATGATTATGGATTTTCTGCTTTCATTGATGGTTTATTAAAATAATTTTAAAAATACTGATTCTATTCCTGATTAAAAATCCTGATTTGCTTTAAGATTTTGTTACTGGGGATTTTAGTCTGAGTTTCTTAGTGTTTTGAATTTCAAAGTTGCGAATTCCAACTAAACCGGACCAAATTTTATTTACATATTATACCGATTAAATTATTTCCAGTTATTAAGCTAAAGTTCAGTTCAAATGTTTACCACCAAATACGATATGAAGGCATAAGCTCAGTTGACTTAATCAAAAAAATTCTTATGAACCACGATATATTTTTGATTCACATTTGAACACTCCATGAATTCTTGATTAGTTTTAGCTAAGTTCATGTTTTTCATGTACAAAAAACAAAGCTGATATTTTGATGCAATTATATGTCTTTATGGATTAGGAGTCAAAATTATGTAGAATTAGTGGAAATTGTGTTATATCTGCAGCGATCTCAAATAAAATGATTAATCAAAAATAAAAGTTGTACTAGGCATTATAAATTCTATAATTCTTTGATCGATGTCTACATGTTAAAAGTGCCAAATTGCAACTTTATGATGAAAATAGGAATTTTGTATATAAATCGAAATTTCACAATTAAAACAGCAAGTAGATCAAATTTGGTTACATTCTGATAAACAAATACTTTTTTTATCATGTGAGAACATGATGTTGTTTTGGCTTGAGGTTTTTGAAGCGATTTGAAGGCTACAAATTGTTGGTCTCAAAATGCGTAGGCAACAAATTATCCTTTTTTTTATTTTGGAGTCGGCTTTCACAGTATAGCTTTTGAATTATCTATCGTCTGTTGTTGTAGTATTTCCCTTGGAAATCACAGTTATTGCCTAACTCGCGCAACGTTTTTAAAAATAAACCAAACAAGTTAAAATTTTTTTTGTTTAATCGATAAAGATTGTTGGTTCAGGCATAATTTCAACTTATTAAAATAAGGTTATTAGAAAATAATACAGAAGGTTGTTACATTTGGCTATTTATCGCCAACTTAAATTACAACTTGATTTCCAAATTATACATTTTCTGAATTCTTACGAATTGTCTTCATTAATTTAAGTCATTAACCAGTTTAAACCGGTTTGAAACAATCACTATCAGACTACGCATGCGTCAATATTTAAAAAAACGATTTTTTTTTCTGTCCCATTTCAAAATTGGTCGAGCTCCAAAACTTTGTTTGCCATCTAGAAAAATTGAGAATTAAAGTTTAATAAAAAGAGAGAGGGGGGGATAGAGACCGATAGAGGAGTTTCGTAACTGTTTTAAACCTGTTTAAACTGGTTAATGATTTAAATTAATTAAGACAAATAATAACTTAAAAATAATAATGTTCTCACATGATAACGTGAAATTTGGGATAGTCTATTTCATTTTTTATTTCTTTTTTCTTTCACTTGCTCTCTTAACACTTGGCATTATTTCATAATTATGCACGCAATCTAATACTCGTTCATTCTCAATAATTTAAGATATATATACACACACATAATATGGTATTCGAATGCATCAAGATCCTTTCTCTTGCAATTATTTTATATCGTTTTCAATGTCTGAATAATTTCCTGTAATGCGATACTCGCGAAAGTTTCTGTATTCCGTAACTCTTGGAAACAGTTTGGGAAGAGTCGGAATGCCAGAAGCAATCTTAGTCAAATCATTCATTAGATAACTGATTTCCCTGACATGATGTCAAAGGAAGGGAAACTCTGGCATTCACAGAGTGTTTGTTGCAGTAACTTTATTGTATTAATCTTTCAGTCACTTTATTATTACAAAATGTTTGTTATTTATCTTATATAAAAATGGAGTCGAAATCTTGACATTTTGTCGGCAGGGAATTTCACTGTTTTCAAAAATCTTTTACGGGGGAAAACTGTGAATTTTCAGCCCAAATTTAGCTATTGAAATCCGTGGTAGTGTTTTCAAATCTGGTGTAAAAATCAATGAATATAAGAAAAGCTTCGATTATCGAATATAAGAAAAACAACTAAAGAATTTTAGCGTAAATTCGCTAGTTTCTTTGTTTTAATTCTGTTTTTAAAATGGTGAGGATAAATATCCTCCGAAAGAAAGAGCAGAAGCACTGCGTCTGTTATTATCACTAATTCCTGAAAAAAAAAACTTATTAGTATATTTAACTCCTCTCTTTGTCGGCGTTCTGATTCTAGGGGTAGCGCGTCTTCCTTGTGATCTGTGCGTCCCGTGTTCGATTTCCGGTTATGGCATGTTTTTTTTTCTTCTGTGTTTTATCTGTGAGGTGTGTGCATGTGCCCCCCTGTAGAAAGGGGTTGTGCAAGCAAATATGACGCATGAAGTAGCTAAGTCATGCTCTTATGACAGTCGTGTTATAATAATTCAAAACGTTGCTTGTAAGATGATATATTACTATTCTTATAAAGATCTTTACTATAAAATATTTTCTCATTAATCCCTGATTTATACTTTCCAGCACAATTCTTTTTACACTTCTTAGGATTGTTTCAAAACAATATCGTTAATCTATAAATACAACAAAAATTAGAGGGATGATATCATGGAAGATGGGTTATGGGAATAATCACGACATCTAAATTGCAGCGTGTCGATAAAATTTTATCAATGTCATTTTGTAAAAAAAGAATTTACAAACTTTTATAGAAAAAATTATAAAAAACAAACAGAACTGTAATTTTCAACGCGAGTGAATAACAAAAATAATATCAATATTTATGAAATATATTGTTGAAATTCGCAATTTCTTATATTGTTCTTTATTGATTTGATAATTTTCTATGAATATAAAACAATCCTAAAACCTTTTTCATATTGATGCACGTGATGATGGACAAAAAACATGCACAGTGTGATCATATAGTGTCTTATACAATGTACTTTATAATACAAAAAATAATTCAGAAGTACCATGGTATATAATATTGTAAAATTTTTTCTATGGAGCAGTCTTTTTAATTTTTTTAATCCAACAGATAGAGCAACTAATGCAGAAATATGAATTTTATGTTTGATAATTATCAAAATGACATCAATGAAAGAAAATATTTAATACGTTATACAGTTTAATGAATTAAAATCGATTATTGCTATTCAATATTGATTTCGATGTTTCATTAAGAAATAAGTAGATTCAATTAAGTTCCGTGTGAGAACCGAAATGATGTTATTTAACGAGAATTTGAATAACTTTCTTGACAATTTTCGAGTTATTAACGGTGTTCACAATGAAATTCAACCATGTAAGTGGTTTTATTTAAAGCTTTTTTAAAAGTCTTTATAATACATCGAAGCAGCCATATACCGAGTTGTAAAAGATTTTTATAATATATTTTTTTGAGTTCGAGGAAAAACTTTATGACTACTCTATATATGGCTTAAGACTCTTTATATCGGCATATCAACCTTATATAAAAGTAGTAAAATGAAGGTTAAAATAATGAAGTGTGTACTAGATTAAATATTTTTTGTATATATGGTATCTATGTATATACAAATAATATACATAATATGATAAATGCTGGTATCTATATTTTATGGAGATACCAGTATTTTTAGTAGCATTTTAATTTTAATATTTTTATATTTTTTCAGATGTCAAATATTCCCGCCCCAATGGTAATTCAGTTTTTAATCATTCATTGCCCTTGGAAATTCTGGATTTAACTTACGACTCATCAAGTGAGCCTAACCAGTCGTCTATGGAAAATGGAACTCCTGTCTGTACCAATGAGTACTGTGTATCTGACGAGGATTACCTGGCTATGATTCAAGATTACATCTACCCCACGCCGCTGGAATGGATTCTCATCTCCTTGCACATAGTAGTCTTCGTAGTAGGACTTGTGGGTAACGCCCTAGTATGTGTCTCTGTGTACCGGAACCATACCATGCGGACTGTTACCAATTACTTCATTGTCAATCTGGCTCTGGCGGATTTCTTGGTGATCTTGTTTTGTCTGCCACCTACAGTTCTCTGGGATGTCACGGAAACTTGGTTCTTTGGAAGTGTGACGTGCAAATTGGTGCTCTATCTACAGGTAAATATTAATTATTTGATCTGAGTTATCAAGACATACCATAGAATATTCCTAATAAGTGCACTAATAGACAGTAGGATGTAAAGGATTTCACTGAGTTATTGAGTTATCACTACATGAATTCATTGAGTTATTTCCTTTATATTGATTTTCAGATATTTTATAATAGAAAATGTCTTAAGATTATTTAATTACTACACACAATAATGTGATGAGGCAAAATAATGTTTTAGTTACAGTTTTTCAGTTTGAATGATTTGGTAATAGTTGTATGCATTCTAATTTTATCAGCTTGGTTTCATAGTGCTTATTAGCTTTAAAATAAACTGCTATCTTGCACTATAAGTAAGGGATTTATATTGACAATTTTCTATATACTTATTTTTTTTTATTATCATTATTTCTATCCTTGATGCAAATGATGCAAATTTAAATATTCTTACATTGAGCAAACCTAATATAGTTAATAGCTTATTATTCATTTAATAAAAATAAATAAAAAGTTTAAATATAAGAATTATACAATCATTGCAAGAGGCCTCATTTGCCATATCCTTAGAATTCATTATTCATTTTTTTATTTCAATAAATCTGCGACAGTTTATGGTATATATTTACCCAAGATTGTACAGAAATTCCTAAGTTCTTTGCTATACCTTAATTTTTTTAAAAAATCTAACTTTAGTGTATTGAATAATATGCTAATACAAAAATATATGTACTATTAAAAGAAGTTACAGAAGAAAATAAATTAAATAATCATCAAATGCTTTCAATTCAAATCCACTCCTTTCACTTCTTTATATATTCACAACTTTTGCTTAAAAAAATGTAGCATTCAACATACTTAATAAAAATGCTGGTGATACATTTTTTTTATGAAAATAGCATTGCTTTTATACTAAGAATACTAAATAATACCAAAGTTCCTAATAATCAGTTAACTAAGATAAATTTTCTAAACTGTGTAGTGAATTATTCCTTGTACCTTTCCGCAATTGAAGTAAAAGAATATTACAGAATGAATAATGGCTTATTAAGTAAGATTAGCAACGATTCCAATTTTTAAAATAAAACAGGGAGTTTTAGCTTTTTAGATCATTTAACAAATTTGTTTAAAGAAAATGAAGGATAAAAATAAAACACTTTTAATCCCTCAATCAAACAACTAGAAACATCAGAAAAATTTTGTTTACAAAACCATTTTATTACACGAAAAACTTTGTAACAACCAACATTCTACATTTATATGCTTCACTGGTGCCATTTTTTTTTTTTTTTTTTTTTTTTGCTGGTAAGAAATATTTTAGTACGGAATAAAATGAGAAGCAAAGGCATCTCATTTTTTACATGAAAATAGCATTGTATTTATACTAAGAATACTAAATAATACCAAAGTTCCTAATAAACAGTTTACTAAGATAAATTTTCTAAACTGTGTAGTGAATTATTCCTTGTACCTTTCCGCAATTGAAGTAAAAGAATATTACAGAATGAATAATGGCTTATTAATTAAGATTATCAACGATTCCAATTTTTAAAATAAAACAGAGAGTTTTAGCTTTTTACATCATTTAACAAATTTGTTTGAAGAACATGAAGGATAAAACTAAAACACTTTTAATCCCTCAATCAAACAACTAGAAACATCAAAAAAATTTTCTTTACAAAGCCATTTTATTACACGAAAAACTTTGTAACAACCAACATTCTACATTTATATGCTTCACTGGTGCATTTATTTATTTATTTTTTATTTTATTTTTTGCTGGTAAGAAATATTTTAGTACGAAATAAAATTAGAAGCAAAGGTATCTCATCAATGTTTACGACCACCGACTATTTCAAAACATTTCTAACTCTCTCAACGACTGAGTCTAGACCAATTTTTACTATCGTCAGGTAGAAAGTAAGAAAAATAAAATGGAAAAAATGTTCCAATTTATTTTCGTTACCAGTAGGTAACAAGAAAATTGGAAATAGATGTATGGACATCGAAACGAAGTGGCATTATTATTCGTTGGCTCTGTTTATTTTAGAATGCACATGAGTGTAGTTCTCGACTTGGCCAGCAATTTGTTTTGCTTGCATACTTTTATAAAGTTTGGAAATTCAGTGTCTTCGTGTAATGATGCAGCATATTGTGTTATATTTTTCAATTTACTGTATTTAACCATTTTTGCTACATTTATTTCAGTCATTTTGTCTGAAAAGTTTATTTTAAAAATGTTTTGAAGTTTTTCTCTTTTTGTTTAAAATGCTCCTAGTAGTTTTTGTTAAAAATGAAACAATATACCGAAATCGAAGAAAAATAACATCAGAATAAATTTTTAGGGAACACTTTTCAACATGAAACAAATAAAACAAAAAGAATATATACTACAGTGTTTTCTTAAAGCAATAAATATCATTCTTAAGAAATTTTAGGACATAACATTGACTAATTTATTTTTATAAGATTTAGAGAGATTTATGATTGTTTTAAGTGGGGAAATTCGAAATTAAACTAATAATTGAAACAAATTTAATCTTGAAAGTATAGAATTAGAAATAATTTCATTAATCTTTTCAAGACCGTGATCCCGTGATTCTTCCTCCATGCCTCACGGTATCATATATGAGACGGACCTTTCCTACTTCAGAGGAAAGATATACATGATAGCAGGACCATGAAGCTCTGACAGATATATATATGATATCATGAACCGTGAAGGCAGAATCGTGTGATCATGGTAAAGAACGGGTTAATTCAAAATAGAATCCAAGTGATGCAGTTTCCCTTTAAATAACTTTCCATGATTTATCTTCATACTAATTTAAACAGTATCACGTCCTGATTTTTGCTTATATTGACGAACGGATTTCACCTAATGTCTTCTATATTATTTTCTATCTTCTCAAAAGTTTTGATTAATACAGATTATAATGAAAAAACGACTGTTTGTGGTTTTTATGCATCATACAAAAGAAAAAGAGGATTTCAAATATTCTAGATAGATTGTGGGATAAATAAAAGTATTTTTTTATTTACATTAAAATAATTACAGATGCCCCGTTGCTATTAGCATAATGAGCTGCTATTATTTAAAAAAAAAGAATGAACATAGTTCTATACAATTTACAGATTATAATCTGCTATCATCTTTCATATATTCCATACAAAATTTTTCTCTGAAAATAGACTTTGAGTAGTTGAAAAAGAGCGTTTGTTAGCATAATACATGCCTAAAAACAGAAATAAGAAGTAATGCAAGTGAATAAAAAAAATAGTACATAATTTCACAACATTAAATTATGGAAGCACACAAATCATTGCCATCAAATCAAAGAAAAATATCCAGAAAACTTTATATAAATTTTTTATAATTTTTATTAATTTATAAAACATAAAATTTCCATTCTGCTTCTCCGAATCCTTAATATATGCTTCTATGTACTGTCATTAATGATGTTAAAAAATAATAAGAAATAAAAAAAATCCCATCATAAGGTAATTCGTAGCGAATATGAAATTTTCTATTTCAAAGAATGTACATATAGCTTAGAAATGACGAGTTATTAATGTAAAAGCATAGACAATGTTTCTAATTTAAAACTTCTCAATTAAAACTTTTTGTCATATGAAGTTCATTTAACAAAGCGATGGTATAAATACGTTCAGATATTCCAAAGAAAAATGCACATGCAATGGAAATCTTCATGAAATTAAATTAGATTATTGGAAAATTTACTGATCAGATAAATAAACAACTGAAAGAATATTTAATAGAAATTCACTGCTAATACTTTCTTGAATCCTTTAATCCTTACAATTCTTCACTAATCATGAAATTCTAAACAATAATCAATGAAATTCTGTTAATTTTCTCCAGTCCACTTTAAAATCTATTATTATCCCATCATAAATTTTCAATTTTTACATGAACAGCATCGTTTGCATGATTTTCCCTCAAGTGCCTCACTTTCATAAAGTTAACTAACCGCCTTTGACGACCCATTTCTTCGCCGAAATTATTGACTATACAAGCTATTAACTGTTAATTTGGAATGAATATTTCAAAATTATTTATAACAATGAATTCTAGGCTCGTTATTTAATAAGAACGAATTTCAATTTAATTGAATAAATGAGAATAATTTAACAAACTATAACGCATGCAATTTAAAAGAAAAATGTAAATACTACGAAATAAGAGAGTAAACTTCGAATTTATCAAAGAAAACATTTTTTAAATCTTAATTTTAACAATGCCGAAAGCACGCGTTTGAATTATTTGATTGATAAATTTGAATTTCATAACAATACACTCTTACAAATTGTTCAGAAAAAAAAAACTGATAGCGTTCAAAAGATAATTTTTTATATCTTTTTCAGGTAATGCAAAAACATTTTTTATGATATATATTTCGGACGATATGGTCATCAATTTCTATAGATAAGTCATAGCGATTATCTACCAGGTGATTATTAAACCTATTTCCACGCTAGAGTAGACTTCGAAAATAATTTATTGATTTCTTTTACATCTTCTTTCTACTGAGTGAACGGATATTTCAATGAGTCCAATTCAGAGTGTATCTGATAATATTTTGCTTCAACTAAACGTAAATCTGTGAAAACGCTCAACGAAGCAATTTTTGTATAGTGATTTGTTTATGGTTAACTGTTGCCATTCGGTAATATATAATAAAAGCGATTTCTGTGCCACGCACGTTAGAGTTTTATATATAGAGACTTTGTAAAATATTCAACATTCTTCTAAAGGTAAATAAAGAATAATAAAGTTAACAAACATTTAAGAATTTTTACTTCAATTGAAAAGACCGCATGATAGATAAAGAATTGAAAGAATAGTTGGAATTCCCAGTAACAGGTTGGGAATTGTTCCACATAAGCTTACAACAAAATATTTTAAAAGTACCTCTAACTTTATCTGTAGAGACTCGTTTTCCAGGAACAGAATAACTGTTTTATAATGTATTTATTTCAAGAACCCTTTTACCACAGAAGGTAGCTTAAATTTATTTCTCATGAATGTCCGTTGTCTTCGGTAGAAAATTTAAATTTCCGTTTCTGCTGTTCCAAAGCGATATCAAAGATCGTTTTTGAGGTACGAAGATCTTACAATTCTATTCCCAGAAGAAATGATGTGTTTAATGTATTGAATTCTATATTATAGATGGAGTGTCCGTTGGTAGAAAATTTTGTTTCTGTGATTTGCAGGGGTCGTAGTGGCCTGGTGGTAAGGTCTCGGCAACGGAACGGGAGGATTTCAGGCTCGAGATCCGATTCCACCGAAGAACCATCGTGTAAGCGGGTATGGTACACGTTAAATCTGTCGGGACCAAATGTCCTCCCACTGGTGTGGTGTGGAAGTTTGGATAGGGTGCCAGCTCAGGTGCCGTTCTCGTCATCTGACCGAGGTTCAAATTACGAGGTTTTCCCAAATTAGCCCTAATGTTGCTTTAAAGTGGGAAGTTAATATAACTAAACTAATCTGTTTATCGTAACTAAAATGTGTGCAAGACTAATGGTGAAAAATGCTTAGCTGTTATTATTTAAATTAGAATTTTGAAAAAAACAATGTTATTCAATAAATCCAGGTTTTAATTTCTCGTATAAGAAGCATAACAAGAGATATATTCGAGTACGAGATTTTGATATTCTTCATGTTTTAGACCTCACTGAGGACGAAAAAATCATTTTTAGAATTATGACTGTTTGCGAGAAGGATAACTCTAATCATCCTTTTGATAGATAAATGAAATTTGGTATAGTGTGTTTGCATCAAATTTGTATATTTCCATCAAATGTTGAAGAAATCCATTGAGAGGTAATATGCCTATCTTCTTCCAGAACAATTGATCAAGTTACCTGCAAATTCTTAAGACCTATATAGATAAAATTTGGTATATAATTTTAGTATCTAAAGTGTAGATCTACATCAAAATTTTAAATATGTCCATCAAAGACTGACTGTTTATAAATATGCATATTCACCTGACAATAAATTCAATTACTCAAAGCTGCAGTGCTTAAGTTAAATGTAATTTGGTATATGGGTTAGTTGCTAAAATTGTATTTATGTGTCAAAATTTTATTTAATCAGTAAAGACATCAAAATGCATTCTCGGCTTTCATCTTTACACTAAGAAATGCAAAACATGTACATGTGGGACACCAAAAATAAAAATCTGAAAAATCGTGGTGTTCACCGCCTTACTCAAGATCAATAATTTTATACTATGGGGAGGAAAAACACAGTTATTAGAGGATATGCTAGAGATTTTTGGGGAGACCACCTCTGATATCTTGTATTGCCATTTTTCCTAATATATTATTAATAGTTAGGTATGATTGTTTAAATTCCTAACTTCATTAGCTTTAATTCATTCAGAACATTTTCAATTTTTTTTTTTATGAATCGAACGTATTTTCAAATTGTAATACATTTCGTGTAGACTGCTATTTTGGGACAACATGATTCATTTCTGGGGTCTTTTATAGTAAGTAATACTTCCTAATTATAAAAATTTAAAAAAATTAATTAGTGGCATGACTATAATGCTAATAATATGATTTGCGGAACAACCAACCGCGACAACTCTTCTTTCGTCTTTTTTTAATTTAAGGTGCAATAACAATTCATAAAACCTCTTTATTTTTCCTGTTTTCGAAGTGTTCAACCTGTACTTGCGAAAGAATTCTTCTGTGAAAAATAAACTAAAAACATATAACCATTATAACATATAACCAAATATATAACATATAAAATTATAACATATAACCAAA
>JAPMOR010124900.1:0-19118 GCA_026543865.1 Argiope aurantia
TTTTCCAAGAATAAAGAGAAAATATACAAATATATTGGATGATTATTGATCAAAATATAATTCGTTTTTAGATGAAGAACATCATCAAGGACACAATGGAAGTAAGTAATTAACTATGTAAATGTCATTGTATATGTGTATACTTATATATATTAATAATTTGGAAAATAGCTTACTGTGAGGATAATAGTCGTATACTATCTTGTATTATCTACTCACAAGCGGTTAAAACGTTTAAGATTTAATCTTTCATATATAATAATTTTTCTCTTAAGAAACTATTTAAATATCTTTAGCAGTTTTTGATTAATGAAATATAAATTCTTTAAATTTTTGAAACATTAAGAAAATTTTTAAAGAATGATTAGTTTAATAGAAAGAATAAGCTAAGATTAGTTAATATATAAGGAATATTAATAGTTGCATTTTGATTACCCCGCCAATGTCTGAACTTAAAATTTTGAATTCGTCAATTTTCGAAATTCAAGAGCCACAGACATTCATTTTTGACATTTTTTTCATCACATTTCGATTTTATGAAGCAAATCAATTTTTATATATTCTTTAAAACTTACAGATGACGTAAAAAAGGCTTGAAAACAGCTTGCAGCGTCACCTGGTGGCAAATTGTAAAATTAGTGTTTAGTGTTAACTCATAAACCACACGAGATAAGGGGGAAAATTGGTTACAAAAAATGTGCATGGACAAACAAAATGAAGTCTAGGTGGCAATAATGATAACAGCAGAAAAGATTAAATGCTCACTTTTTTTAGCCATTTCAAATACATTTACATAATGAAACGATGGGGGGGGGGGTAAACTAGCTATTACAATATACTTTTCATTTCAATGCTCAAAATTGTTTTCCTCAAATCCAATATGTATTTGAACCCTGGTTTCAATTTCATTTGTTTTACCATTTAGCCTTTTAGGTGACACATTTGCAAAAGCATCATTGTTATGTCGTCAAAAGTCTTGCAAATTTAATGCAGTATTACCAGATTTTTTTTAATACTAAAAAAATAATTATAAAAACTTGATCTAACACAAAATTCAATACATTTGGTTTCCGTCTCTGGATTTCTTTCTATTTTAATGCGCCAACTCAAAATCGCATCATGCCAGATGCATGAATTTTGCTGACCAAAATTCATAAATCAAACTAGTTACAAATAGGAAATTCCAAAATGTGTATTTGATATAGTTTATTATCCGATAAATTAAAGCAAGAAAGAACATTCCGGAAATAATATTCTCGGTGTTTTTAGAAAATGTTTTCCAATTTCCTGTGACGAATTTAATTTTGAATAACTATTATTAAGAAATAATGGCAAACTAAATAAATTGTGCTCATATGTTTTCATTTCCTTTCTTATTTCAGACTTTTTTGACGATGCTGCTAGTGTGTTGGATAACGTCTTCGGATAGAAATCAAAATGTATTATCTCATGATAAAGTAAATCTTCAAATGAAAATATAATTGTTTAAATTTATTCCTTGATATATGAAATTTTTGAAATTAATGTAAGTTTTGATGAAAGTTTTCAAACCGAAATTTCTTTGTATTTGGCAATAAAGTACAATTTACTTTGCTTCTTTGTTGTATTTCATTTCATGCCATTTTATCCTTATAAATTGACTTATTATGAAAAAGGACATCAAAAAAATTTAATACAATAGAAGGTTTTAATTTTTTTTTCAAATCATTAAGCTTTTATTAAAAAGTTCTTACCTCATGTTTCACATTTGTCGGTATTAGTTTGAAATACTTAAATGCATTATTTCAAAATTGCTAAGGTTCATGTTCAGTTAAGTGTTAAATATGAAAAAAGTATTAAAACGGATTATTCATAGTATTCTTCCTTCAAGTATTTATATTTAAAATATGCTATATATGAGGCAATTAATTTAATGAGAATAATTAACTATGAAATATTTTTAAAAAATCAGAAATTTTATTGATAGTACTTGATGTTAATAGCGATATATAATTTTATCACAAGACAAACAAATTAAATTGCTTCTTGACAGTCACGAAATTTCATAGCTATAATCTTTAAGAGTAAAATTTTATTTTCTGTTTAAGAAACTTACATAAATGTAGCGTGAGAGCCGTGTAAATTTTTCAGCACATCAGAAACACAAGAAATTCTTTCCAAAGCCTTAGCAGAAATTTCTGAAATCCAGCTGAATATTCTTGCATCAATTTGGAGCACAAAGAATTATATGTTTAATTTAATTAGTAAAAATTTCTTTTCACTCATGCAAAGGAAACTTGCAGTGCTCATAAAAACCGCAAGTTTCAAATGAAATTTTGAAAATTTTGCGTCAAATAATCTTGTGAATTTTAAAATGATTTAAACTCTCCTTATTTCTAAAAAAAGATCCTGAATTAGCTAGAAATTGTTCATTAATTAATCAAATAATTAATTAATTCCTATTATATCTTGTTTTCCTTCGAAAGAAAGAATCTTTTCAAGACTTTGGAAATCTTTAAATTCTTTTACATATGTAATAAAATTTAAATAATTCATTCAAATTTCAAAAACAATAAAAATTTCATATTATGAGTTATTTAGTTAAATTATGCGTTATGAGTTTAAAACTTTATTCAGTAATGAAAAATTAATTTATTCGTTTTTTAATTTGCATCCTCTTTCATAGTCAAAATTATATTTTTATTTTACACTACGTCATAATCTTCTTAAATCTGAATTTGCTCAAAACGTTGAAGTTTTCTCAAAAAGAATTTAATTAAATGTATGAATTTTTACCGATTTTATATTAATTTTAATTTATTCAATAAATTTTAGAAAATAAAAAGGAATCAAAAGAAACTCTTATACGCTAGATATGATGCTTTTTACGATATTTTACTGACAGCATTTACACAACTGATCATATCAGATGATTAAGCCACATAAAAAGTTCAATTTTATCAAATGTAAAACCTTGGTGGTACATTTTATTCTGTAATCAAAATTCAGATTTTTACTGATGTAGTTAAATCATCAAAATTGACTTTTCATAGTAAAAAAATACGTGCGAAGTTTCCTGAAATTAATATTAAAAAGAACAAAGTAAAATAAGATTAAAAAATTAAAGGGTAAAGTAATGATAAAAATAAAAGGGAAAGTGTTATAAAAAAGCATATAAAAAAAACTAATTGACTTTCCTGTGAAAGAAACAAAAAATAGATTACCTATGATGATGAAAATGCTGTTTCTTGTTTAAAGTCCAATTGTATTGATGGGGAAAATATAGAAATGATTTTATTTCCTTTATTTGAAAAGTGATGTTATCTGGTAAAGTCTAGGAATGCTTTTATCATTTATTTGAAATGTGATGTAACAAGGCTAACCTTTTCTATATCACCAATCTTGCCTTATTTATTATTAGTGCATTATTTCTACTAATAATTTTCAAAAAATTTCTAAAAAATTATCTTTGTAATTAAATGAAATTTTTCATCTTTGTGTTTTGTATTGGTTGATATATTTTAGAGCAAATATTAAGAAAAAATTACCAATGCAGAATTTTGCGTTGATTATAAATTATTTTTATTGTTTCCTATGGCTATCCATGAAAGTTTTCAAATTTGAAAGTAAAATAACTGTCAACTTTGGATTGTTTATATCCGTTAAAAAGTTGGATTTAAAAACATTAAAAATGATGCATAAATATAAAAAAAAATCAAAAATTATTCATTCATATGATTGAAAATTCTGAAAACTGCTTCCTAAAAGCACCACTTTTAATTAATTCAATAAAAAAATTCCAATTCTGTTTTCAATTTTTATAGTCTTCATAAAATGCATCAATTTTCTTTCAAGATGTCGTAGCAATAAAATAAAAAAAATTTTGGAAACTAGAAAATACAAGATGTTAAATAAATCAATACTTTGAATTTTGACAAAAAAAAGCTATTTTATGCATGTGAATATCTTTCTTACTCTTTCAAACCGGATTCGAATAGAAAAACCTCAAAACGTAAAGATATTTAAGTGTTATTATCCTTACGGACCGATTAAGTGATTCCAACAAAATTTTGGTTATATCTCTGGAATTATCAAATACAGAAAAGTTTCATTTTCGCTGTTTCTCTCTTCGATTACGCATTCATGTAAAAAAATTTAACATACTTCATTTGATTTTTTTTAATAACTTTTCAAAATTTGTGAAAATAATAAAAATATTTTAAAACACAAATTATAAATAAAAACTACAAATGAATTTTGGTTTTCGTTAAAATGTCACATAAGCAATACTTTAGACCGTTTAGACTTCAATTTATGTTCATCATTAAATTAAATTCATTCAATAAATCAAAAATATTCTGAAAAAAATATATTACAGTATGAATTTCTTATTTGATTCAGTGATAAAAAAAAAAATTCAAAATAATTCTATAGCGGAGAAGACGCAGTTTAATAAATAATGTTTCCAATACCGCTGTAGCGTAGTTAAGTTGAGACATTGAGATAATCATTCTAAATCGTCAATGAAATTGAGCAAACGGATATTGCAAACGCAGTTACGCCAACAGATATCAGGGCAATTCAAAAACAATGCAAATAATCATTTTGTATCATCCCCTCATTGTTTGATGCTCTTGGGTCATTCAAACATTCAAATGATAAAAGTAACAAATGTCATGTCATAGCATTATGCTAATTTTATCATTGCTCCCGCATTATGTTAAAAGGATTTTAAAACTTCGACAAATATCAATAGAATTGGTCGGTTTTTGGTGTACCTTAACATATGTTAAATATTATAATACCAAGTTCCAGAGAAGAATTTGAACGAATTTAAGTTCGAAGCAGGGGCATAACATTTCAAAGGAAGGCGCAATTTCTAAAATTTCTTTTCTTAACACCATCAAGAACATGTCGCTATGTAACTCAGAAAGCATCCTCATAGAAGAAATAAAAGTAAAGTGATTGCCCACATTTCTTCATGATGGGCATAAGTGACTTCAGAACTTCGAGAATCCAAGCGAGATGTTACCATAATTTCCTTTATTTAACGCCTTTATTTAACTATTTGAAGATAGAAGAAAGATTCGAGATTATTTACTTATTAATGAAGAAAATATAATCATTGAATCTTGCTTTCAGTAAGATTATGTTCATTTTCGTGTTCATGCATGGAGTAATCTCTAAGAAAATGCAATTAAATTGTCAACAAATATACTACAATAGATCATAGTTCCAATTTGTGAGAACACATTTCTTTCTTTTATTAGCCCTTCCACAAATAGAAAGAGCTTTTAAAAGCCTTTTGGTCACTACTTAAATCGTATCTTCAATCAAACTGAAGATAAATTGTTATATGTTAGTCTTTTCATACGTATTTGCAACATGCCATGTTTCTAGCTTCTACTTAACTATAAATATTTCAGTCCTTTGGAAATAGTAACACTTGAGCAAATTAAATTTGTAATGAAACGTACCCTTTGAGTAGTTTAGGCAATTTAGAATTCTATTCTTTATAAATTTTTCTATCTGGAACCTTTGATATTATACAACCCTTCTAGATAGATTTTTAATTACATGGTTTGCTGTAGATATCATGTTCTCAGAATGCATTTTTTCCATTTCTCTTCTGATTGCGGATTTCTTAGCTTTACTATGAAGCTTTTAGGATAAATCATTAAGTATCACTTAACAAATTAAATATAAAAATTCATATAGTTTATTCTTTCCTCATTTCGTTGAAAAGTTAAAAGGAAATGCATCTTTAAATTCAGGAGAAAGAGTCAAGTTCCTGCAGTCTAATCCAATTGAACGTCATATATAAATTGAAAATTACAGGTTTTCATACTCAAGTTATTTTTTATATAAGCACAGTTTCAGTTTTCTATCATCAATTTCTGCTCTACGCTGGAAAAGATCATATAAGACTGCTTTTCAGCAGACTACTTTATGTGATTGGAATTACACGAAATTAGTTTGGTGAATGCAATGACTGCCTTATATGTCTCCACTTTCAGCAAAGATTTTGCCATTTTTTCCATATCGCTCGATACATGCAATCGTTTTCAAATTAATATTATTGCTATCACTATGGGAAATTAATGTTGTTTCATTTTTTTAATTCCTATGCTAATTTGTTAATCCTGTTATATTTACAATATATTTTACAAGGCTGCTTTATCATCTCAAATTCATCAGTTTTATAATAAAGCATTTAGCTACAGTAGTGTGAACATGATGTTAATATGTATCCCACATATAAGAGATATTTGCTTTTAAGCAATGCAAATAGTGCATGGCTTAAAAGAATATTAAACACGCTTCAGATAATTGAATATTCTTTGTTGCATAAAAATATTGAAAAAACTAAAACCTAATAATTTTATTTTTCTTTCTTCCGATTTATTCTGGATTTATTGAAAAAAAAACTTGAAATTTGAGCTGTCAAACAAACAAATAATGTTTCACATTTTTTTTTTATATGTTAGGGTAAGCTCAATGTAAGATTTTCATGAATTTACGAATAAAATTTCTCTTTTAAACCGATTATTGTTGATCATAATTCAGTAATTTTGGTTACCCAAATGATTAATTATTACTTTTCTTAATTTTGTATCAAGTAAGCGAATATTATTTTTATGTAGTGTGTCTGAATTAGCATTAAAAGACAAACACAACAATTATCTATAAAACAATCATATAATCTAAGATTCTGATGTTTAACAATTTCTCATTTTGCAGATGCATTCGATGATGCTGCCCGCGTTTTGAATAACTTCTTCGGAACCAAATAAGAAGCATTGATTTCACGCCTGACAAAGAGCATAGAGATGATAAAATTTCAATATGAGTGATATCATAAAATTTAAAAATATTTTTGATGAAAATAATTAATGAAAACTTCTCTGTGTATTTTTAATGCTCATTTAAGTACAAAAAGTGCAAAAAAATAAATATAATTAAATATATATCTCTGTCTGTTTTTATAATTATTTCTCAATTATTTTATCAATAAACTTTTATAAATAAATTTAGATTTGGTTAATCAAAGAACTTTTACAAAAAAATTAATTTTGCTATATATTTTTTTCTTTGTCTATATTAAAACGAAAAAAAAATGTTTATGAACTTTTCCCATCGATAAAGACATCATATTTTAGATTGATTTGCTGAATTAACTTATTTTAGGAACCAAATCCAATTACAATCATTACTTTTTTTTTTCAGTTAGAAAAAAAATTGATAATAGCATCTGAATATTTTTTTTTATTATCTGAAATATAAAAAATTGATAATGAAACTGAACAAACAAAAATCAATAAAAAGATATTTCATATTGGAAATAGAAATATGAAATATTCAATTCTATCAAAAATTAATTTTATTATATCTATCGAATAATTTCGGATACATTTCTACCAGTGCTTTGGGTAATTATTTAAAACTTATCGGAAGCTCTAAATATCTATTAATGATAGGACAATTTGTAGTAAAATTTTCTCACACAAATTCAAGAATATTAAGGAATCTAAAGCTGTTGAAGATTCTTTAATCTCAAAATTCCACTGCCTTTTATCTCATTTGAAGACTAACGTCTTGCAAATTTCTCAACTAAATCTTAAAAAAAAATTATTACTCTTAATTTTCAATGAAAATTTGGGAAAATTTGGAATGTATTAGTTTAGAATTGCAAAATTTAATGCAAACAATTAAAAGCATTTTTATTAGTGTTCAGAATTCAATTTTGTTAATTATTGCGACTTTCCGATCCTTATTTTTGCTCAATATATTGTTCAAATTCATCATCAGGTATCGTCATCCGTATTAAATTGAAATTTAATTAATTTAATTGATTGACTGGCAATTAAAATATTAAATTATCATTGAAAACATATATATATACTAATTTTGAGAACTCCAGAAATCTAGGAATGAATCATAATTTCGTTCACTCTCTCAAATTTTATTATAGGAAGAAGAATATGTAATAAAGATTTAATAAATATATATAATTTTGTTTCATACAAAAAATTATGTACCTATTGTCTATTCTCAGATACGGAACACCTCTATGTTTTTGAGCACGTGCCAGAAAGCGCAGCTACTTTGATTTTATTATGCACAAAGTGCGTTGCTAAATACAGAGGTGAGATGGAAGATGCAGGAGGAAATGTATGCATTTTTTTAACAAACCTATTCTCAACGGAATGATAAATTTTATAGCATCCAATAAAGTCCGTAAAATTGAATTTGCCATATAAGCTAATTTATTAAAATAATAATGATACAATGAGAAGAGGGAAATGAATAACTAGAAAATGCATCTATCCAGATGAAAATCAAGGTCTAACAAAGAATTTCAAAAATACGTACAAATTATCTACAGCGTATCGCTCCTCCAGCGATTTAAAAACAAATTTGATTAAAATGATTAAAAATATTTTATTAATGTGTTAAAAGAAATAAATAATTATTTTTTAATCTTTATTATATTATTCCTGATTATAAATGTGGTGAAAAATTTAAAAAAAAAAAAACATTTTTGCTCTAATATACTATGGGCTATCGCAATTCGGATTAAATCGATATTTAATTAACTTTACCAATTAATTTAAGAGTAAAATGTATAAATTTTTTCTTATCATCAAAAACACATGAATTTTGAAATTTTAGCAATTTAAAAAATAGTTCGTTGAAAACCATACTCGAGTTCAATGAAAAGCAATTCATGTAACATTACATCATTATTTTTAACACCTTACGCTTTTATGTCCTTCTTTTGATGCTAAAATTTTCGGAAAAAATTCAGGTAAACGAGTTTTTGTCAAATGTTTCGTAAAATTGGTCCTTTCTTCTTAAATAAAATTTGATAAAATTAAATACGATTAACTTTTAAAAATATTAAGATATTGCAATTCTATCAGAAAAATACAATTGTACAAAATTTCAGATTTCTAATATATAGGTCAAAGAAGTGGGTCAAGTGTTAAATAAACCTAAATAAATAAAATTTTATTAAAATAAAATTTTGGTAACTCTCGTGCAATTTAATAAACATGTCAAATCTAGTTTATTTGAAAAAAACAGAATAAAATTATCAGAGAGAAAAAAAAATCAAACAGCTTTTATACTTTAAGTAAAAATTAAGTAAATTTCAAATAGGATGTATCGATTTTCACAAACTATATGAAGCGTGAAAAAGTAATAATTAACTACGATGTTAGAAAGATGATGATAAGATAAGATAAAGAACATCATTTCTTCATTTCTAATTTCTCCCTATTTTCAGTTTTAAAAAATTTATGCAAGGTCCGGCCATAGGTGTAGCGCGTTTTCCCCGTGATCTGGGCATTCTGGGTTCTAGTCCCGGTTCGAACATGGTTGTTTTTCCTCTGCTCTATCTGTCAGATGTGTGACTGTGCCCCCTGTAAAAAGGTGTGCAAGCGAATGTATGTGTGAGTAGCTAGGACGTACTCTTGACCCTAGTTGACACTACTAAAACAAGAGACGCTCCCTTGGCTTAAAATAGCTGACTTCGTCAACGAGCTTGTCAATGGCAAGTGCCATTATAAAAAAAACCACAAATTTTATATCAAATACACCAAACAGGTGGAAGTAGATATATTTTCTCATCACAGAAAAAAAAGAAAATTGAAGGTTTTACTTTCTCTTATACAGGTGACAAATTTCTTGAAGGAAAAACGTTATTGTATTATATTGGCCGAACCAATACAATAATAACATTTGTAACAGATTATTGAAAATATATAAATAAAATAAAATAGTCTTATATTTTTCAGAACAATGTCATAAAATCCTTATATCTAAAATCGTCAAATATCTGGAAAATAACTCCGTACATTCTTTTATCATAAGCAATTCATAAGCATTCCGTATCAAATAGAACAGCAGGCTTAATTGAATTTCACATTATTACACTTTTATATCATTAGCTGAACTACTTGAACATGTCAATTTCAGGAGATATTAGAGACCAAAATTATGCGGGTGAAAGAAAACTAATTGCTCCTAAAAACAATACAATATGAAGTATCAATTGTCTTATTCATGAAAATTTGAACAACATGCGATATTTTATTCACTTGAGAAACAGATAAAGCTTCTGATAAGCGAAATCCTTACTAATTAAAACATTAAAAAGAATCTTTATTTTTTCTTGGAATTTACTAATTAAAGATATAAAAAAAGATATTATAATAATTTGTTTATGATTTGTTAGTATACGTTAAAGAATTTCTATAAATATGTGGATAGATTCCTATTTTTAATTTCATGCAATAAGGATAGCAAGAAGGCCTATGGATCTGCAAATATTTGATACAATAGATTCAAACATGTCTTTTATTGAAAAAGTATTTCAAATTGATTATAAAATATGATTCAAAAATATCATTAGATATACAAAAGTACATTTAAATAATGTAACTATTTTTAATTATATATTCACTTTATTCCACCTATTAATTAATTAAATTTTTATCATACAGAAAATTGGCTCATCGGTATTAATCAATATGAAATTAAAATTGTATTTTCAGAAAAAAATTTAATATTTTTTCATGGCTACACATTTCCCATTTAAGTTCTGATTCCTAAAGATCACAATTAAATTTCCTCTTAATTGAATCACATTTGAAAATATTTTCTACATCAATATGTTGACGAAAAATGCTTTGAACACAGTATGATAACATATTGTTTACTATAAGAAACTCGACGATATGGTTGAATAGATACGGTTTGTAAAATATTTTGTCTCTTGCTAGAAATATATTGAATTTTGCTGACACTTGTCGAAATGTAACACTCAATCAGTCTTAAAAGTTCAAAATTTTGGAAAAATTAGGGAGAAAATATCATCGCAAAATTTTATAATAGTACCTACGTTGATTTTATTTCCATTCTCAGTTTCAGTTAGAACTATTTTTTTAAATACTGAAAGAGCTGCGACAAGACTCTTTCTTTGTGTCATTTTAGATTAATTATTAATGAATTAAATTGATTTTCTTTTAGTGCGATTTTCAATTAATTCATATATCCTTATTTTATTTGCAAAATCGTTTTGTATCCATGGTTAGTAATATTGAGTGAAATTTTATAAAAATAACCCATTCAAATTTCGATTATAAAAAATGGAACTTTCATTCTTGTTGCATGATTTGGAAAATATTTCATGGCATATTAGAGGAAATATAAAACTATCGCATTTACTTCGCTTCAAATATTATCGAATGAAACGAAAGAAATTAACAGATCATATCTTTATATATTATCTATTGAAGAATAACAGATCATATCTTTATATATTATCTATTGAAGAATCAAGTATTCATAGAGGATTCTGATAAGAGTCTTGTACGAATATTATCTTCTTTTTCTTGTATCTATTCCTTGTAAGATTAAATATGTTATATTTTTTTCAATAGATTATTGCGCATATTATATTCTTCAACTATAATATCTACGAATATTATATTCTTCAACGAATTTTTCTTGTAAGATTAAATTTAATTTTCTTTTAGTGGAATTTTTAATTAATTCATATACCCTCATTTTATTTGGAATTTTTTTATATTTATAATTAATAATATTAAGAGAAATTTTATTAAAATAACTAACTTAAATTCCGATTATAAAAAAATGCAATTTCATTCTTCTCGAATGGTTTAAAGAGTATTTCATAGCACGTTAGAGAACATAAAACTATGGCAATTACTACGGTTTAAATATTATGGAATGAAACTACAGGCGAAAAAATATATTCGATTTTAGAAAATTTTATATTTACAAATATATTTCGATTTTAGAAAAATACGCATTATGTTTTAAATTTCTCGTATACAGAAGTATAGAGTGAATATTGTAATCGCTAAAATCTTCAAACTCGATATTTTGACAAATATCAGCATTTCAGAATTCCCTGAATTTGAGCAACACATTTTTTCATCTGTATGTCTGTGAATACTATAACACAAAACAGCTTCTGGTAAACTAATGAGATTTGGTGCATGGATTTAACATCCAATTTGTAGATTTCTATCAGACTTTTTTTAAAGGAAATCTATTCAGAGGAAATTTATCTACTGGGTGTTCGAATATAAGTGAACTCGATAACAATGAAATATAAAGAACACAATTGATAAAATTTCTTATACCAGTTTAGCATCTAAAATTTAGATTCTAATCAAAGGTTGAACAAAATCTGTCAAAGGGCTGATTATCTATCAATCTGTACTTTTGCAAACATGTAAAAACAATAACTCTTAAGTCAATGTAATTCGAGAAAATATAAGGCCGCAGTAAATTTAATTCTGCAATCAAAAGTAGAATTTGCAATTAAAAGATGATATTAGATGTTGAGGATGCCATTAAAAACAATTATGGTATTATGCATAAATTCGAAAACGTACATGAAATCTTTCTAACATCAACATTACAAATAGAGTAGGTTGTAATGCAAAATTAGAAACATCATAACAATCTCAATGGCTATCCTGCGAAAAAGAAAAATTAAAAAGATTTATCTAGTGACATTAAAAATTATGTTTTTTGCTACTTCTATGATGCATATTAGTTGGGTTGACGGGACGCATTGCTCTTGCAGGGGCTTATTCGCGAAAATGATGTAAATGCGAGGAGCTTGCTTTCAATCTGCTGCCGTGATCATCTTCGCTGATAACTCGAATGGAATTGATTCCTTTCTCTATCCGTTCTTCTATCTAGTCCGTAGAGCAAGAGGAGGGTGAGGTGGAGAACATCAAGAGCATTTCTATTGGCTGATAATGTGCGGTGCGGTGCTACAATGGAACTTTCAAAAATTTTTAAGCTTACTTCTGGCAATCTTATTGCTATGACGAAACCTTAGAGATGATTTTATTTCTTTTATTTGAAGATTTGTAGCAATTCCCCAGCTCCACAAACATTTCTTTAATTTTTTTTAATTGCTTCCCTCAATTTTAAAAATGTTTCTAACAAATTATTCTTTCAATGTTTTATCTTTTTCTTTTTCTTTTTTTTTGTAAATTTCCCATGTCTGTTTTTAAACACTATCTAAATTTTCGGAGCCAATTCAAAGATTAATTTCAAAACTAAATATTAATAAACCTCATAATTATTTAATTATATTTAAATAAAATTACCTATATAGTTTTAATTATAATTTTAAAAAAGTATTTAAAAATAATTACCTTTATAATTTGAATTGGATATAATAAACAAACATTGTGTCATTTTACTGTTATTCCACTGGCTTTTTCAACCACAGATATAATTCTAATTTTTAAATGAGTAGCATAAATATAAATAATTAAGCTATTTCATTTATTTTCACAAAAAATTAAATATCATAGATGGGAAAATTCCAATATTTCGGATATCGAATTTTTTAAATTCTTCACCAAGAGTAAAACTTAACATCTCTTGACATTTTATTTCAAGGCTCATATATAAAAATTGTTATTATTCAATGAAAGTATACGATTTTCATCAGATTACATGACTCTTTAATGAACTATAAGTTCATATCAAGAATGTACAGAATTTTCTTGTTTTTTATACAAGTTCATTCAAATTTAATGTCCCTAACCCCCAATTATAGGTCGCTTTTGATTATCTCTTTAAATGCTCGTTGCTCTGACATCCAATGGCATTTATACCAACGGTCCTTATAGAATATATGATTGACGTATTTGTGGAGATTAATGATTTTATCTGAGCAATTAATGATAAACTATTAAGTAATGTTATAACATCTGCATATACAGGGTGTTTCAGGGAACCGTTTCAGAACTTCTAAGAGGGGTAGGGTATATCCTGACGAACCAAAATCATATACCCATGAGCAGTCAGAAATGCTTTCCTGATGCGGTAGATGGCGTTGTGCGAAAAGTCCGAACTTTCGTGCAGGGAATCTTCATTTCGCACAAGAACGCCAAGTTAGTAGGATGGATGATTACACGGTCGCAGAGTTAGCCAATATGCATTTGGCTTACGGGACTGCAAATTGTAGTGGGCCACCCGCACAGCGTTTGTACGCGGAACGATATCCGACGAGACGCATTCCCAGTCATAATTTCTTTGCAAGACTGCACCAGAGGTTAGCTGAGACTAGTTCATTAGAAAGAGCTCACAGGGTCAGGGTAAAAACAACACGGACTGCAGACGCCGAACAGAATGTGCAGAAGCAGGTACAGGTGAATCCAAGAACGAGTACACGAAGTGTAGCAAACGCAGTCGGGGTTTCCCATTGCATTATCTGGAGGATTCGCCGAGCAGAAGACATGCATCCGTTTCACATGCAGCGTGTCCAGACACAGAAACCGGAGGATTATGTACCTCGTATTGCTTTCGCACAGTGGTACCTGGGAAAATGTGCTACAAATCCCCTTTTTCCTGCTGAAGTATTGTTTTCCAATGAGACATCCTTCACAAGGGAAGGAATCTTCAAAACGCATAACGCCCATATCTGGGCGATCGAGAACCCGCATGCAATACGACGTCGATGCAGAACAGAATCGATTTTCGGTCAATGTATGGGCCGGTTTTGTGGGAGACCACCTCAACGGACCTAACCTGCTACCGGGTCGTCTAACCGGACCTACGTACTTGCTCTTTCTGCAGCAAGTATTGCCACAACTTTTGAGAGATGAACAGATTTCTGCATCGACGCAACAGACGATGTGGTTGCCAACACGATGGAGCCCCTGCCCATTATAGTGGAGATGTTCGTAACTACCTGGATGTCCCATTTGGTCAACGGTGGATAGGACGTAGGGGTCCCGTGCGTTGACCAGCTCTGTCATCCGACTTATCATGTCTTGATTTTTATTTCTAGGGTCATATGAAATCGCTAGTTTATGACATCCCTGTTGACACTGCTGAGGAACTCGTTGCAAGAATCGCAGTAGCTGCCAGAGAGATTTGAGATATGCCTAGAGTATTCCAGAATGTTCGGATGACTATGCGTCGGAGATGTGAGGCGTGCATTGTAGCCCGTGGAAGAAAATTCGAATACTTACTTTAATTCATGTATCTTTTCTTTCTTTTCATGTATTATTAAAACGATTTCTCATTTACGATCTTTTTTCTTTATGGATCTTCTGTGTATAACACCTCTTCAGGAAAGCATTTCCGACACCACATTGCTCTATGATTTCGAGTTGTCAGGATGTACCTTACCCCTCTTAGAAGTTCTGAAAGGGTTCACTGAAACACCCTGTATAAATTTAAAAAGTATCTGAATATACCTTCTAGATTATACCCTATCTGAAAGCCAATATGCTGATATTTTCAAATCGTTAGAACTTGATAATGCAAGATAAAAAGAATTTACAAAAGAGTCATCTTTTGATAAAACTCTTTGTACTGGCTTTTTCTATAAGAAAGTTTCCCACAGATACTAAAAAACAGCTTTTAAAAAGCATTTCTCAAAATTGTTTAAACAAACTTCATTCATGAAAGATTTCTGTAAAAATATTAAGTAAGGATAGTAAGACAGTAAGTAAGTAACGATAAATCAATAACTTCTCAAACTTCAAAAGCTGTTCTTAAATTTAGATTTTTTTTAATTTAATTTAATTTTATTTTTTATTTCTTTGTTGGTATGGAAGAGATATAGTCCCTTTTTATCTTTCAAATTCAGATCAAATAATAAAAAGAAGATGTCGTACGATCAACTGGAGTCATCCTAAAAGAAAAAGAACTATTTTAAGTTTTTAGGTGCTAGTTGTTCTTTCATCAGGAAATCCCTGACACATAAAACCAGAATGAAATTAAAATAGTTGAATGAATTTAAAAGGGGAGTGAAGCATCATCTCCGTATACAAATCTCCAATACTTTAATAATCATTTAATTCATAATATTCAAATCGATATGATAGAATATTTATAAATTTTATAGAAGAGAGCAGAATATTAGTTGACTAATTTTCCGTATAAATAAGTGAATCTTTGGAAAGATTTTTGAATATTTACCAAACAGTAAGATGGCATACTTCAAACAAAATGAATTTATTTAACTTAAGTTTGAAAAATAAAAAGATTTGTAAAATAACCACATTATTTATGAGATATCTCAATATGAGAAAGATATAAATAAGTACAACTGCAAAGTTTAATAGAATAAAATGTCATGATTCATATTCAAACAATAAGAACTTTAAATTTTTCCCATGAAATAATAACTAATAAAAATATGAACAAATTAAATGGTCATTATCAAAATTTAAAATTGTTGTCATGATATTTCAAAGATAGTTTCAGTAAAATATTATAAAATCAAATGATATATATAAATATTCCATATATTTCAAAATTCAATATTTATTATTCTAGAATATTTTAAATATGATAACAATTTGGTTACTTAGTAATTTTTCTTAAGTTTTTACTCATTTTAATTAATAATATTTAAGTAAATTTTCAGTTTAAACTAATACTGTTGAAATTTTTAATTAATATGAGTATTTACTTTCAGTCGGAGCAAAAACTTATTAAGTTTAATGTTTTAAAAATATATGAATAATAAAAAAAAATTGTTTCATTTTCTTTCAAAAGTATTTGAAGAAAAATTAAGTGAAGAATTTGACGTTTTTCAAAAATTATTACACCGTACTAATTATTACAATTATTATAAAACATTGAAAGAGAAAAATATCTGAAATAAATACACAGTTCACCGTATTTCTCTCAATCAATTAAATGAATTAAAAATATATGAGTCAAAATTTAATAATATAGTTTTTAATATCCTCTTGAATTTACTCAATTTATCTAATAATTTAGTGAAAATGCTTATGAAACTTCGATATCAAATTTATTTTAGTCATGAAAATTGTTCAAGCAATATTTTAAGTATCAAAATGTCAAGTTTCAATGCTTTTGAAGAAATATTTTCTTCTTCGAATTGCATCAGGTGAATAAAACAGCATAATAAAAAAGTTGTAATTAATTTACCAATAATAAATTAAAGAATCGCTTTCTGTTTTGCTAATTTCAGCAATATGTTAAGTGTTGTCTTCACAATATCAATATGTTATCAATCTTCAGCAATATGTTAAGTGTTGTTCATTTTAAAATCCTCTTCTCCTTCTAAATAAGACAACACTTAAGGAGAAGAGGATTTTAAAATGAATTATTTTCAGAGAGACTGTTATAGCAATAATAATATTATGTTTAAGAGTCAGTTTAAGATTGCATTCTAAAAAATTAAAATTTTTATTTTCCTTTGTATAATATTTTGAATTAAAATGGAATTCATTTTATTTTTGAGGCTATTTAAAATTAAAATTTTGTAATTTATTTTTACTGGTAGTTGCGATTACAAATGCTTAACATCTCAGAAAGTTATAATATTAACTTTATTATCTTGGTATTTAACAACGCTTGATGATCCATATCCAAGGTTTCTGTCTCTTACATTAGTTATATAACTCATTTTCAACATCTTAACTTTACAATATATCATTGAAAACATTTATATCCAGATGTGAATGCTTCGTAAAAGCAATATTTCAATATACTAAAACAACACCTAATTCCACAGGTCAAACAATCTTTTCCTATTGTCACTTTTCGCACGTCGATGAAGAGCATCGCTCACACATCCTTTTTTTATATATTTTTAATAATCTTAGTTGTAATTCAAGGCTGGTAAGTCACTCCTTAAAATTTGAATATTATATATTTAGATAAAATACTATGCAAATAATAAATTTTATTATTCAAATTATAAGTTCTACTAAACCAGCAAGTTATATTAATATGATAATTATCAATTAATTTTTCAATATCCTAAGTTCATATTTTTGTATTTTTTTTCTTTCACTAGGATCTGCCGTTTAAAGTTTTATATTGAAAATTTTCTATGGAGTATAAATTTAAATTCAATTTAAATTATTTGTTTACTGTACATAATATTCGTCGAATAAATACACAGGTAAAATGAAATGCAAAATGTTAAGAGACATCTGCATATTTTAATGAACATCTAAAAATATAATTCAATAAATAAATATAAAATAAATGAAGTATTATTCATCTAAAATATAAATTAATAATCAACCGGAAGAAATAGGCATAAAATTTGATAATATTACTTAACATCCAAAAGGTGTAATTGTTTCTCTTATTTTTATTGGACAATAAAGAACTGTTATAAAAATTATGACAATAGAAAATAAAATGTTACAAAACAAATTTCTGCAGTTAGAATGTTCAAATTCAAAAATCTGAAATACATAATGACAGTTAAAATTTAGAAAATACTAACAATCGAATTCAAAAAACTTATTTTTCTATTAGCAAAAACATCATGTATTCGCCATAACGATACTTTACGCCATAACGATTGGATTCATTTTTTTCCAAAAAAAAAATGATATTTTTTAATTTTAAAATTAAACTTAACACGAAGACTAAGGGATATATTTTAAAAAAATTAGTAACGGCTTCATGTTAATCTTGCAATGTGAAATAGCAACTATCTTTGTATAAAATCAGATGATTCTACAATTCAAGATTCACTAATCGTACCGTATCTTTGAAAATATAAAATTCCAAAAAAAAAAAGATCAAATTTAATGTTTGAAAGCAATTTTATAATTTTAAGAAATTTCTTATTATCAAAAGATAAAACTCAATCCTTCGCTATTTTAAAAAAGGTAACGATTCAAGAAATCTTAATAGTGTTAAACATATAAATGCATAATTGAAAATTCGTCAAATTAAATTGTTTTATTTATTATAAATAGATTTTATAACGTCATTTTCATTGTATATCTAAAATTGTTACTTTCTTTTCATTTCCATGTTGTTGCATAAGAGGCATTTCCCAAAAGATATGATATCTTAGAGTTATTTAAGCAATTGAAACGATGGTGTGAATGCTTAATGCGACTCGACTAACAGTGACTCATGTAATCTGTCGTTTCAAAGAGCTTCGCAATGATAGTCCACATCCAGGAAGTGCACGAAAATGTATGGAGAACACTTTCAATAATCGTAAGGTCATCAAACAGCGCGTTCGATGAAATCTGTGGGCTTCCATGAGAAAGATCGCTCGGGAAAAGAGTGTAAGTGACCGATCAATCAGACGAATGGCAAAAACAGTGCTTTAACTG
>JAPMOR010124906.1:0-15516 GCA_026543865.1 Argiope aurantia
TTTTCCCCCTCTCTTTTTTCATTTTCCGTCGGGATTTTTTTTCGTGTATTTATAATGTTATATAAATTTAACTAATTTACGGTGGTAGGAGTTTTTCTTTCAAGATTCTGGGGAGAATTTTATTTTCGTACATTGTTTATGTTGTTAACATATACAGACATGGATAACAAGCATCGTATTCCGACAGTATGTAAGATACCATTAATGAGATAAAATGACATGTTACCTTTTTTTTTTTTTCAAAAATTTATACGACGGATTCCTCTGCTTTAGAACAGGCAATTTTAAGAATAGAGCATACCGCATCTACAGCAAATGTATCATTACACAATTATTATAAAACAGATTTGAAGTGTAAAGGCATTAACAACAGCGTTTATTTAAAAATATTTTGATTTTATACACGTTTATGTATCATTTTAGTGCAAAGCTATATTAGATTTTAAATCTCATCAATATCCATTAAAATCGTTCAATTATTCTTACATTTAATTGACTCTGAAATTTTTAAATGAAAAAGAACAACCTCCAAATAAATCATGTCACTTTATTTCATATTTGTATATGATAAACTTAAGGTCTAAATATCATTGCTTTTATGGTTTCTGAAATGTATTGTACAAATACATTATACCTACAATTGTGCTACTACCCTCAAACAGTTCTAGTTTATTTTAGATATTTTTCAAAATGTGAATGAAGCAGGCCATTTCCTGGAGAACAAGCGAAAAACTAATATGCGACCGGTTTGTCAGAATAGGTTTCATCCAATTCGAATACTCATAGAGCATTCATGTATCGCGAAATTGCAGGCATTTAGAATTTAACGTAGCAGGGAAGACTGAATCGTTGGTGTTTCACCACTATAAAACGCAGAACAATTGGTCCCTCATGGTGTAAAATTACCTGTCGAAGCATCATAACCGTTATTTGTGCAGCCAATTTTTTATCCTTAATCACTCCCAGAGACATATTTCCCTCGGATGAAGAATTTGCTTCAGGGTGAACGATTCCCAAGTCCCAAAAAACTGCAGCGTTGAAACTGCGGGATGAAGTGGCACAGAGGAAGAGTAATCAATATTTACTACTTTGTATAAATGATACTAAAAATTCATAGTTTTAGGCTAGTTAATTCGTAACATTCATCAAATAAAATTATTCTATTCGTTCCTCTATAATTTCTATTCGTTCCTCTATAATAAGATAATATCCGTTACTTTTTAAAATTTAGTGGAGCATGAAAATCGAAGAATTAAAGATGTATTTTTAAATGGAGTAATTAATTTTGTTTAACATAAAAAAAAGTTTGAGTGCGAAATATCTATGCGAATTTTTCTCTAACTTGTTTAACGAACTTATCTTAAGTTTGGAAACAAATTTTCTTTGTTTTACAGAATATAGTATCCTGCGAAAAAAAAAAGGAGCACTAATAATAAATCTAATGGTGAAATATTATAAAAGATAATATATGATATTGAAAATAATAAAAATATCCAAATTTACAAAGCATATGTTGATGGGCCGTGGAAAATTTGAAAAATTCCTTCCAATCAAAATTACTAATTCAATTATTTAAAATTACAAATTCCTTCCAAAATAGTTCTAAGATATCTTCAAGCCAAAACTTCAATGTTTTTTTTAAATATGGAAAATAAAATATTATAATATAATTAACTTGCAGTCTGATGACCGGCTGATCCTATGGGAATATTGATTGTGTTTAATCGCAATTAAATATGCATAATTAAATGTTCATAATTCCTTAACAAGTATTTTTAATCATAAAACCTTGAAAAACATTTAAGCAACATAATTTTAATAAACGTACCTCTACCCTGTTAATTGTGTACAAGCACTCTTATAATGAAGAAATCACAGTATTATAAATATATAACTGTTCGGATCATTTATCTTCTTGCAATGCATGATTACTTGCATTACTATAACTTCACTTTCGGCTTGCTTATGTATACTGTGCAGACACTAATAAAATATCTCTTCCTCCGTTTTCAATAATAGAAGAAAAACTAAATAGATGATTTTTGAACACTGAAATCTATTACAGAAATCATTTAATTTTTCATATCTTTTAAAATGGTGTCAAAATGCAGAGGAAAAAATGGCACTGCAATTAAATTTCCATAATTAGAAAGGAATTTTTTGGGGATATTTTAAAATCATATAAAAATTAAATTTCTGCTTTGATTTTTTAGAGAAAGAAAACGTCAAAATTTAGCTTAGTTGTTTATTTATTAAAATTTTGATTTAAATTTCTAAACAAATATCTTTGAGGTGCATACTTGCACCTTCAAAATTATTTCTGTATCAAATTTGTAATCTCTAAATCTTATGTTTACTCCAGTATAGTATCAATATACACTTACATAAACATTTCCTTTCATAAGGATATATATTAAATTTTAATAATACCATTAACTTTTTATGCATTTTTGTTATGTAATTATTAACTCAAGCTATTTATTATTAATAGTAAAACCTATTATTATTAATAAAAATTATTGTTATATTTAGCTATTCATTATTTAATAGAAATTAAATTTGAAACAGCATTTCGTTCTTTGTTGATTTACTTTTGCCCTTGAGGAGTTTGTTTTCATTTAGTCTGTTTTCCATTTTTACACGTTTTATTTAATAAAACGTTGTAAGAAATGTATAAAAAAATAATTAGTAGCACTACTTTTGGCCAAGTACCAGAAATAAGTATCAAGCCACCAGAAATAGCAATTAGCATTTTATCAAGCACTTCGGATATTATCCGACATTATGCAGGAATTCTACACGTGTCGATCGAATAGAGAGAGACAGACTCAACACTTTGTAAACAAACTAAAACTCGCTAGTCTAGTAGAAAAAATAATGATAAAAAACATGTAGTCCTTCTTTTTATTAACATATTTTATTATTCATGAACGGATTTCTTTCGCAAACAAATGCAAATGAAGAAAATTATCAAGTGCGTTACGTTCTGTATCAGTCAAATCTTTGTAGCAAATATATTTTGTCCAAACCCAGTGGAAGTTGTCTTCCTAAAACTTTCTCGCATGCATCTTAAAGGTATGATATTCTCCCCTTCATTACGCATAAAATTTTTGAGCCTTAGACAAGAAACTGAACTTTCAGACTTTTACTTTATCGGATACGAAGAGTAGAGAAAATGTTGCAAAAAATTCGAACTGGAGATTTTGATAAATCTTCTCGTTTTAAACCTCCCCTAGTAAGAAAAACACATTTATGGCATTATGTCAGTTTGTCGGTGATAAATATGACTCAAAACCGCTTTGAGCTGGACCGATGAAACTTCGCTTTGATCTTTACACCAAATTTGTAGATTTCTATCAACTTTTGAGCAAAATCCATTCAGAGGAAATCTGTCAGTCCGGCTGTTTGAATATAAGTCAATACAATAATTACAAACCGAAAAGAGCTGAATGACTAAAATTCGATGAATAAATTTAACATCTATAGTGAAGATACCTATTAAATTTTAAGCTAAATCCAAAAGGGGTTGACAGTCAGTCAATGTGTATTTTCAGAAACATATAAACGCGATACCATAAAAACGAAATGATTTAAATATGTCAAGTTTGGTATGTGATTTTGTGACTACGATTGCAGTTTTATGTCAAACTTTGGTTCCAATTAGATGTGAAAAGCACGTCTAAAACACAAATTCGATTTTCGGCTACTATAAACCGCATGCCAGGGATAGATGACCAAAAAAAACCAAGAATCGCACGACAGATTAAATAAAAATGCTAAATTTATTCTTCATTAATGTTAGGAGGGCACTTGTGGCCTTGCTCAAGGTCCATGATTTTTGGGGGGTGGGGAGGGATAACACCTTTATTAGAGAGTATGCGAGAAAGTTTTCGGAGGACCACTCCCGCTGGTTATTTTTAGAGTTCCACACATAGACGTACCATGATTCTTGTATTGGGAAAACAACCAGGTATTTGAACACATACACACTTTTTTGACCATTTGTAACCAATATCTGAAACAAATTACAATTTTAGTAACACAATCACATACTAAATTACATTTATCCAAGTTGTAGCATTTTTAAATTATCCCTTTCACATGCATGCGAATGTACAGATCGACTATGGTCAACCCCTTGACTGTTTAGTTCAAACTTTGAAACGAATCATTGCTTGAGATGTTGAAATTGCATATCAAATTTTTATCACGGACAGACAGACAAACCAACTGTTGGCTTTAGAAGATAAAACTTCACTAAATTCTAAATTAAATCACTAAATTCCAGTTATTGTTCGTTAGCATTTTTGAATTATATTTGAATTATTTTGAATTATACCCGCATGTGAAAATATGCAATCAGAGACAGTCAAACCCTTGAAGTTTCATTCAAAATTTAATACGGATTTATACTTCATGTTAAATCTGTTCAGTAAATTTTATGAATCTAACTCATCACTTTTTACAATTATCATGTTCATTTGTTCTCGGCAGCCAGATAGTCAAACTTTCTGTGAATTAATTCCCTTTAAAATTTTGTTCAAATCAACAAACTTGGTGTAAAGTCCGTATACAAATTTCATCGCGTTAACTCAAAACATTTTTGAGTAATCTAGGTTCACAGACGGATAGACAAACATAATTCCAAAATCGTGTTTTTTGGATTAAGGGAGGTTCGAAACGTCACCAAACTAATGATTCATCAAAGGCTTGAATTCTATTTTTTTCCTTTAATACTTTCTTTTTGTGTACGAGATAGGAATAGTATCTTTTGACATTCAAACCTAACGGTTGCCTACGTGCAGAACGATTAAAAATACATTTCAAAAGCTTTGCTACCAAATATTTTGTTCTATGAAAAGAACTGGATATATACGAAATTAAGGGCCATTTCTCATAGCGAACAAATGTATTTTTCATTATTTCCTGGTTTTTCACAAAAATACTGTGTCAACCGACGTTAATTGCGCCAGTTTGCCTTAATTATTTGACAGTGTTATGCTGTAACGGTAAAGACTTTTTAAATGATGTTTTTCCTATCATATTTCCTTTTACACTGCATGAAAGAAGAGGGGGGGAGATGATGGAGTTAAGACATTAAAAACAAATAGCACATCTCTATTGATATTTTATCATTGTGCAGCTCGCTTTCTTTACCTCGTTGTCATATTGTTTAAGACTTCAAACTGGTTTGACATTCGATTATTTTTTTGAATTAGAAAGGAGGGTCCTTGCTTTCTCTTAACTGCGGTGCTTTGTGATCTTTTAGAGAACACATTTGCAGTCCATTATGTCCTTATCGAATGCATTTTCTTCCCCCCCCCCCTTCCCAACAATGATGACAAAGAAGAGGAAATAATTATACTCATATCTCTTTTGTTCAAGAAACATTTATTATTTTTTGATAAAAAGATGGAAGTGTACTTAGTAATTCTGGCATACGGAATGTTCTCATGGATTGCTGTCTCTTTTTTTTATTTGTTTGTTTTTATAATCTGACATTAGATATCATATAGTGCATAAAACTCCTAACAAATAAAATATCTTTTGAAATTTCTCCATGTACTTATTAAAGTCATTGATTAAAGACATATGAAATGAGACAAAAAATTAATTTGAAAAATATGTATTAATTTAAAAATTCTTCCTTAATGATTCGAATAATTTTACTAATCTTGGGGAGGAGAGGGACAGCATTTTTCTTTTTTTTAAGAGTTTCCTTTTTTTATATGCACCAAAAATTGCCAAAATATTACTTTTTTTAATATAATGTTTATATATATGTCATCACATCACAAAGTTCATATATGTGCAACGAAAAAAAAATTAAATATATTTGACGAATATTTTTAAATATATTAAATTGGAAAAATGTATTAATTTAAATATATTTCTTTCTTATAATGTTTCGGATAACTGAATTAATCTTTAGAAAAAAATGCAGCATTTTTCTTTAATTAGGAGTTTTCTTTTTTTTATATTTCCAAAAATTGCTAAAAAATTATTGCTTTTTAATGCAAGTTTATACACATTTCATTATTAAAGCTCATATACCATCAAGGGAAAAAATTAAATATGTTTGATGCATATATTTAAATATATTAAATTGGAAAAAATATAGCAGTTTTCTTCAGTTAGGAATTTTCTTTTCTTATATCTTTCAAAAATTGCCAAAAAAAATTATTGCTTTTTAATATTTGATTTATATATATTTCATCACACAATAAAATTCTTAAACCTTGAACTGAAATAATTAAATATATTTAACGCAATTATGTATTATATATAAGAAATTTTAATAATTTTAATTTATCTTTTTGAGTATATATCATTTTTGGCTGTTAAGAAATATGATTTGTTTCATGGTTTTAAAACATATTTGCTCACAACCTCTTTTTTTTTTCATGTAATGTATTTATTTATAAAATACTCTATATGTGAATACAAAATTCTTTATAAATAATCGCAATATGTAAATACAAATTTTGTATAGAGAAGATATTCTGTATACAAAAATTTCATTCCGTTACCAATCGTAAAATTCTATGCGAAACAAACAGAAGCATTAATCTTACATACAGTGAACGCTGGTTAATGTGAATGCAGTTAATGTTATCATTATTTATATGAGCTTTATATTAAGCCTTCTGTTCCCAAACCAACAAATTCAAATCTATACAAAAATATTCGTTTAATGTAATTATTGCATCATGAAATTTTATAAGATGTAAAGTAAAGAATTGACTGATTCTGCATTTTCAACCTGATTTTACAACTGACGTTCAAGATTTCTTTTGTATTATTTGTAATTTTTTTCATTTCTTTTGTATTATTTGTAAAGAGCCTTTTTGGAAGTCATTTCTACCACACGATAGTTTCACTTTCTCTTGTCTGAACTAGAATGACCTAGATTGGCTTAAAGGAACATCTATGCTGACAGGTCTGGCTTAGACTCTGTTGTATAGACATAAGCAATATTGCCTGCTATTGGATATGAAGACAAAATGGATGAAAAGAATGAATTTATTTGATTGTTAAAACCGATATTGAAATTTTTAACAGATACGGATGTTTACTTAAAATGAGTGGACACTTTGCGTATGCGAAACTGAAAAACTTACAGCCTGTTTTTCGTAAAATTTTAAAAAACGAGAGCTTTTTGTGAGCATGACCAAGGAATACACGTTGATAATTCGGATGAGACGAAAGTGGTAAAAAAAAAATCATCAAAGGACACAAAAATGGGTCGAGTATTTGATGTTTTAAAACAGCTTGCAGCCTCGTCCAACCATTAACTACAGTATCGTCCAAAAAAACAAAATTAGTACAAACAATATGTAAGTGACCTGCTAAGAAGTAATAATCGATGAGTAATAATTAAAGAATTCTTCAGTTGTTACTTTTGAAATAAAATATAGACTTTTTGAGATTAGTGTTCCTTTTTTCTCCTCCACCCCACCATTCTTATTTTCTTTTGATGAGTTAAAAATATGGTTGATTTTATCCAATTCACACATACGGTTTATATTATTATCGGTTAATATTATATTTGGTTCGGTTTGTTATCAATCGGTTAATATTATCAATGTTTGCAATCAGTCGAACATTCTTAAGTCCCGAAGTGATCACAGTAAACTTCAGCTACCACATTAAATTAAATAAATTTATTTGCTAAATTATATTGAAGTATTCCGTGTTAAAATTACATTCTGGATATTTTTTATTTTAATAATACTAACACATCTAACAGGCGCACTCATAATTATAGTTCTTGCTATTTCAATTGTGGTCGAAGCCCGTAGTTTAATCTTTTAAAGAAGCATTTTTCTTTTACTAGTATTTCCTGCTACTTCAGAAGGTTGTTGAACTTCTAGAAATTAAAAAATTGTGAATTGTTTATAGCATTTTTATTTAACTCGAATTGTTTTTTGTAATTAAAGGACAAATTTGTTATAGAAATTTTACTCGCTTCCTGTGTACGGAAATTTTCCTTTTTTTTTTTTATATATATACTCGATGACAATATAATGTTAATATTTTTAGAATTTAATTTGACTGTTAGTCAATTATTTTATTTTTATTCAATTCTATGTTAGAGGTTATCTAAAGTGGATTTGAGAAAAAAATGATTACGTATCTTAGAATTTATAACAATAAATTATAAGCTAAAAATGTAACGGTAAACTATTACTAATTTTTTTTAAAAAAAAAATCTGCTTTTTAGAGTTCATTTTTAAAAACTACTTAGATTACATTTTTTTATTAAATTATTGTAAAATTAAGTCATTATATTCCATAAGCTTCTTTCGAGTTAACGCAATGAATACGTTTTCTTTTTATAAAATATCTTATTAATATCCTGTAACTGACATCTTATCCAATTTTTTTTATCTTTTTTGAAAAAAAATTGGTAAACTTTGTGGCAAAATAGCAATTAATGCTATTTTCAAAATAAGCAGATCACATTCCTATGTAATAAAAAAAAATGACATGGAAACATTTCTTCGAGAATGTAAACAGACAACGATAGCAACAAGTTATGAAAGATAACTAATATTGTTTACAAAATTATAAGTTTTAGTTGAAACTTTTTTCTATCTACTTCGTAGGAATAAACTGTTCACTC
The DNA here is from genome assembly GCA_026543865.1 of Argiope aurantia. Lineage (NCBI taxonomy): Eukaryota > Metazoa > Arthropoda > Arachnida > Araneae > Araneidae > Argiope > Argiope aurantia. The sequence continues at coordinate 8,627 of JAPMOR010124906.1, forward strand.
TGAAAATTAGCTATAAAAATGATCAGTAAAACAAGACTAACTTCCTGGATCAGAAAATGTAGTGAATTATTCGAATGAATGGTTCTGGGTCAGATCTTGTTTCTGATCAATCACCTGGATTCTTTGGATACGTAGCGAACTGGTTAGATCTGAAGATGTAAAGAAGTCTGCAAAATAAGAATTTTTTTTTGAAGATAACATCGAATATTTCATTCGAATGACATCTTTTTATTCTCTCAATTATATTATTACATCCTCTTTTTTTCTGGTACTAAACGAAGAATAGATGATTACAGATTTTGCAATTTGGAATCTTGGTAAAACAACAAGGAGGAGAGTTGAACTAATACCATTTCTTCTTTCAATCATATTAGGAAATCTAAACCGTCCCGAGCTACCTAATTTTCTCTCAAGAGATTTAACATATACGAAAACCACAAAAGCAGGGATCAGTTTGATGTCTTAAAAGCTGATTTTTCATTTTTTGTAAATCTCTCTACATAAAATGCAAATGTATATGGCAAAGAAATAGCTGTTATTACTTATTATAGAATGGTTTCCTACCCAATGTTACCTCAAGTATGAGGATAAGAAGCCTTCGGTAAAGTGGTTGTTTCTCTCCACCCGGGTGGATAAAGAAATGGTGTGGGACTGGCTGCCCCCTACCGATGAAGGGACGTACTTCCCACTGGAGGTGTTGTACCGTGGACGGTGATGGCCCTTAATACTCAACCTCAGTTTCTGCCAGTGCTGTCGTGGCGGTTCCGATCATTCAGATTCATCCGTTCCCTCAATACATGTCGAAAGAATCAGCTTGTAATTATTGTCGAGTGGCAACAATCAAATGTAAATAAAGCTTCATACAAAGTTTCAGATTGCTTCATTATACAGATGCATTTAATTCAATTTTTCGTTTAACTAATTAATGGAACTGCAAAATATTATTAACAATTTTCGAATATTGGCACGCTGTTTCATTAAACCCTTCAATCAATCAAAGAAAAAAATATGTAAAAAATGTTAGAATAAACTGTCAAACAAAATTTAATTGTGCACGAAAATAGGCTTAGCATATCGCCAGATAGATAATCACTATAACTTGCCAAAAATTGATGTTCATATTTTCCAAAACAATTTTTTCCAAAAAATTAATTTTTGCATTATATTAAAATTAAAAAAAAATATTTTAATGATATCAGTTTCCTTTTTGTACAATTCTTTCTTATTTTTAATACAGAATTTTTTTAATTTATTTGGCTTTCACTCAAAAACAATGTTATGGTAAAATTCAAATTTATCCATAAAAAGCATTCAATTGCGTTTTTCTGCTAATGTTAAAATAAAAAATAAAAAAATTATTTTCTTAGGACATAGGGAAGTAGGATTTTCAATTCCACTTTTATTTGATAGCTCATACAATTTTTAAATTTGCATCCTAATAATTTTTAATAATCTGATTCAATTAAATCTATGTTTTTCCGTCGTGTCAAAGAACATGTTGAATTTTTTTTTAAATGTATTCCAAATTAAGCCTTTTACAATATCAAATCAAGGAAAAAAAATCAAGAATTCGAGCGAACAAGATGGTCGTCAAAGGTGGCCAGTAATATATAAAGTATTAAAATCGAATTATTGGGACAGTCATATTTAGACAAAAATTTATAACTTCATGCCAAAACTAAATTGAGGTTTCGTTTGTTATCAGAGACTGATGCTTCGTGTTTCGTAAATTCAAGTTAAATAGTTACGGTACGAAGACAAAAAAAACTACAAAAGGAATTAAAATCAATGTTAATCTGCTTTTCTGTCTTACTTTATTACAAGTTTGACTGCTGATCGAAATCTTTTCGTTTTGTTTTCTTTTTCAGATCTTGGAAACTTCCTTAAGCTGAATCCTGAAGCAATAAAAACATCAGAAGTCAATCGGATTTACATTCATTCGATATAGCGATAAGTGCAGAGTTCCGTTTGGATAATTTCTACATTTTTCGTTAAAACCCAAACATGTTTTTGCTGTTACATTAACTTAGTGCAAAATACCCGGATGATTCACCCACTTAAGTAATTCTATGGCATAAGATTCTTAAAGTGACATCCAGCTTATTTTATTCTCGTTAATTCCATATGAATAAGAAAAGTGGAGCCACTTTTATATAATGAACTTCATTTGAAGTTCAAAACAGCGTAAAAAAAGGAGATATTTGTCGGTTTTAATGGCGACCAAAAAGCATCAAGAAAAAATTTCGTCAGTTTGGCGATTTAAATCCTTAAACTATATACCGTTCTTGAGTATATTTTTATAATTTGGTGAAATTTTTTCTTGGCGCCTTTTGATTGCCCTTAAAACTGGATTGTACCAAAAAGGATATTAGGAATAAATTTTAACATTCGCACTATTGAAGTACAAAACTTTTCCATTGAAAACGAAATATTTATAAATATTTCATACGATGTTTTTTAAATATCTTTTAAGTTTTTCTTTAATATATTTTAAATAGTAGGTGGGTATAATTCTACGATTTGAGATGAAGGTATATTTTATTAGATTGTTGTTGGGATTTCAAATTGCATTTTAAATTATACACTATTTCAGAAGCTTCACAATTTCTTATTATATAGCTGGAATTAGAAAATTTGAACGCAAAAAAATTCCATGCATTTAGATGTATTTTCAAAAATAATTTTTTTTTCCTTGGTTCCAAAAAATTGGTTGGTGACAAAATAATATAGTAAATGCTCACAACTCATCTAAAATTTTAGTTAATTTTCATAAAATATAAATATTAATTTTTTTTAGAAATGTTGAAGAATAAAAAACAGGTGTCGTCCTCGTCATCTAACCACAGTTCAAAAGTATGAGGTCCGTCTTAAAATATCCCTAGTGTAGCCTTTAAAACGGGACGTTAATATAACAACTAAACTAATAATAATAATAAGAGTCATTATAACAACTAATAACAACTAAACTAAACTAAACATAGCAAAATCACTGAAAGAAAACTGCACCATATTTCGCCAGTTTTTTTTTTCATTTGAAAACTCATAATCCTTATTTGATTATTAATTGTATTTCCCCTCTCTTCTGTCCGCCCCCCTTTATATCGAAGTATATCGCAAAATATCTTGATATAGCCCCCATTCTCAACAACCGAAAAGAATTTTCGAATAATTTATTAATTAATTTCGTGACTTTATTTTCATATCTTACCAATCAGAATGTGCTCTGCTTATTAAGCAAATATAAATCAAAATAGTACTTTATGGTGTATGATAAAATATAGTGAATCAAAGTTGGTTGCTTTTATTAATACTGATATTAGCATGATGGGTAAACAAATAGCCACTGAAAGCGGCTGGCATTTTTTTTTCAGATCGTTTATGTAAAATATATAAATATTTTTGATTTATCATTACATTGCATCTGAAGTATTTTGAAATTCATGCACAATTGTTCCAATTAATATATGCAAATCTTCCGTAAAATTACTGTCAAAGAGAATAACCGGATACAGAATGAAACCAGCTGGAATGGTTCCCCCAAAACTTTCGGGCATACTCTCTAATAAACTTGTCATACCAGAAACACCGCACAGGAGACTGGCATACAATAGTTACAAAATAGTTTTTGTCTTGAATTTAGTATTTTTATTGAATCTCTCTTGTCATGCTCAGCGAGTTATTTGGCAATTAATTGCTGATAAGCACAGAATAGTTAAAAACAAATTAAATTGGTGTTTTCACACTTTTTTCTCAACCGATTAAAACATAAATTTGTCACAAAACTGGACTTGTTGTCACAAAACCACATACTAACTTTGATATATTTAAGTCATTGCGTTTTTGAGTTATCTTGTTTCCATGTTTTTGAAAGTACAGACCTACAGACAATCAACTCGGAGTTGGATTTGACTCAAAATTAGAGATGTGTTTACATTATAGATACTAAATCTGTGTACCAAAATTTATCTGCTTAGCTCTCTTCGTCTTGCATTTATCATAATTTATATTCGAACAATTGGACAGACTGACTCTGAACGGATTTTCCTCGACATTTGATGGAAATCTGAAAATTTGGTGTAAAGACCATGCACCAAATTTCAACCATCTAGCTCAAAGTGTTTTTAAGTTACTGGAACTCAGGGAAGTCTAAAACTAGAAATTTTCGTCAAAATCTCGAGTTCGATTTTTTACTTTCCCTATACTACGTATACGAGAAAGTATAAACCCATTCTTTCCAGTCATGATGAGTTTAATGTGACGTATGTTTGTTAACAGAGCACGCGATAATCCATTACTAAACTAATTTGCTTGTTCAAAAGTATTGGCAGTAAAGATGCAACCGACCAAATAAATTGAACACTCTTTATCGGATTTTTCAAACTACAGTTTGACACATTCGTTCCGGTTAAAAATAGCTGTTTAATGCAGTCACACAGTAAGGTTGATTAACAATGCGTCATCGAAGCAGATTTTACGAAAGCCGACTGCAATTTTTGGAGGAAATTCATCAGGAAATAGATGAAACGCAAATTGTATTAATTCAGTCACGCCTCGGTTCACGAACTTAATTCGTTTCTGAAGGACGTCCATAAACCAAACTATTTCTATCGTAGTTACATCTTTTTTAATGTGAATAGACTAATCCGTTCTCTGACATCGCTCCTTTCAACTTTTGTAACTGTATTTTTTACTTTTTCGTATACGAATTACGCAGAGATAAAGTATTGAAATAATCAAAACTTCATCAAATGCTATTTTGACGAATCTCTTCTTTCTTGACCTTGAGTCATCAAAGCGCATTTTTGGTATCATGTTTGTCTGGGAACAAAATAAGTCAAAATTGCATTGAGATAAATGGCTTGAATTTGGTATATAGATTTAAAATCAAATTTGTAGATTTTTAACAAATTTTAAGATAATGTTAAAATGATAACTACAAAACAAATAGAAGCAGAAGCGACTAGGCATATCAACACAGAACGACACAAGAGCGAAAAGAGGAAAAGCTACTGAAATATTTATCCCTATGATTATATACTGTGAGATTTTGAGAGGAATTTCATTAGGTTTTAGTTTATTAAGACAAGAGTTCTTTTCACCTCAAGACGTATTAAAAGTAAAAAATGTTTAAATATTTCTAAATTATGCTTTTTTTTTCTTCTAGAAAGTTTTGCAAAATTGTCAAAAATAACTAATAAGTTTTATATGAATTTTTCATGAAATGAAGACGAATTTTCAAGAAAAATTCTTTTACGTGCGTATCTAAGGAATATGATCCTTGAAAGTTAACGTTGTTATGAAACTAGCTCGTTCTTCTACATTTTAATATTCTCCTAGAAATTGCCTAATAATTTTTTCTAATGATTTTAATAAGGAATCTTTCTGTAAAAGTGTGCTTTCAACTCATTGTAGTAATTTATTTATTTCATTTGTTCTCTGCAAAATTGCATTCCAAATTACTGTCATAACTTTCGTTCCGTACTTAAACATTCCTTTAAATAAAACTACAGCTTCAGCTACGATGGTGTTTTTTCTGCTTCTGATTTTCTATCTCCAGTAACTTATTGTTTTTCATATTTGCCAGCGATACACATAAAAAGACAAATAATTTTTGCACAAACATGAATTATTGAACAGTTATATTAGATCTCGCAACAGAAAAAATTACCGAGTAAATGTAAAATGTAAAGTATGAGCAGGTCAAGGAATAAAAATAGAATTTTTGCTGTTTTCTCTAACTTGTACATAAGCTGCCTTGTGGTATTTAATGCATTGTTGCAATTTTTTTTCTCAACAAAATTTAACGTCTACGTCTACGTCTTTTTTTAAAAAATGAGATACTTTATCTTCCAAATATGATTATATAAGCTCTATCACAGAAATCAAAAGAAACGTACTTTCTGGATTTAGTACTGAGACCTTAAAAAACGAAAAATATTTTGAAAAAAAAAAAAAAAAAAAAAAACCCTTCATTTCGAAAACCCTTACAGCTTGAGGCTCTTGGTGCATGCGCCTAGCCTTAAATCCGCATCTGCGTGTGTGAGTAAGTGCCGAAGTGTACTTAAAAAAACTGATGGCATATTTTTTAATTCTAATTTAGAGTTCTAATTGAAATAATCATAAGCTCAACAGACAAAATCTTATTTCCAATATGAAATAAAAAAAACAGATTTTTTCTTCTAATGTAATTGGAAAAATCTAATGATAAATTCTGAATTTCTATCATAAAACGTTTTTTTCTACATTTAATAGGAAAAAGAATAATTGCAAACGATAATTAATTTCTTCAAACATATTTAAAATGCAAACGATAAACTTTTATTTCTCCCTGGCTGATAAAAACTTTTGGCATTTATATAAAAACTTCTAAGCTTTTCTATAATATAAACTTTGTCTCATACTTTATATATATTATTTTTATAATATATATTACCTTAATATTATATAATTTGCAATAAATACTGAATTATTCAATAATAATAAAATCTTTATCTACGTTTGCTTCAAAATGCAATATTTCATTGTTTTTATCTAAAGGTAACCTAGGGAATTATATTTAACTGTAATTTTTGCACAATAATGTACCACTATATTATAGAAAAAAACATTATCAATTAATTTTTTTTAAATCCAATTAAAATTATGAAGAAAAAAGTTTCAATGAACCCTAGTATATATACCTAAGAAAAACTACTTGGCAACAGTTTGCCTTGTAGAAATTTTGTGTGACTTTTTTACTACGCATTGCAGATGGCGCAATTTGCAGATAGTATCCAATTCATAAATATTATCCGGCTAAAGTGACAGATGTTATTTAATTTTGGTTTACAATTTGATTTCTAATACAAAAAAATTGCATTGTCATAGCAAACGTAACGAAATTCTGTTTG
>JAPMOR010124921.1:0-12794 GCA_026543865.1 Argiope aurantia
AAAATGTTTCCAGATTAAAAAAGGTTTAATTCATCTTTAAAATAAAAGTATATTTATACATATATCTTTTTAATTATACAATATTATGATATTCCTTCTTTATTTTAACAAATTTTTAAATATTGATTTTCAACGATATCGTAAATGAAAGACAAATCATTTTCATTGTTCAATCAAAGCTGAACGATTTTCCTTTGTTAAAAAAATATGAGTTAAAATTATTCATACTTTTAATATAATAAAATTTATAGGCTGGCATAAATTGCGCCTTTCGGGGAGGATTGTTGGACTTAGTGCTTACAAATTTAGCTATTTCTTGGATAGCAATATTAAGAATTAGTGTTTCAAAAATTAAATTAAGATTTTAATAAAAAATTAACAAAATTCCAGCATTTTCTTAAATAACTTCGAAACATATCACTGACAAAAAAACATTTTCAATTTTAAAAAATCAGTTTTTCAGTTTTCTCTTTTTTAATTCCATTCAATATTTTTCTTCTTTGATCTTTGTATTTTTCAAAATACTTTTAAACATATTTTTCAAAAATATTTTTCATTGGTTTAGCAAACTATATGAGCACATTGCAGTGATATTAAATACAATTTTATGTGCAAATTATTGTCATTTTAATTTTTTTAAGATAATATAAAACTAAACAATTAAAATTTACAACCTTGGTTTCCTATGTTTTGGATGAAGATTCAAATCTACTTTATTATTTTCATTTCTATTATTTATTTTTTATTTATTTCATTTCATTTATTTTAGGTTAACATAAAATTAATAATTAGGTATTACTGGAGCATTGTTTTTTCCCCCGATAAAATATAGTTGATTTTTTTTATTTTACCAGTTTTTTATGGCTTTTTTTAGCATTCAATAATAGCAATTTTAAAAATTAACTTTCTATTAATTTTAACATATTCGCTTCTTAGCTCAATCATTAAATAAGTCTTCCATCAACTGCAAGATAATTCTTTTCGAAGGTTATGTTAATTATTTATATATTATAGTTTGCTTAAGCAGTAATTCTGATAAAAAGCTAAAAAACAGATTTCTTATAATAATTTACAACTATATATAACTTGTTCTTTTATTGCAATTCATGCATTAATTTAACAAAAATTAAATTTATTCCAAATACTTCATAATTAATTGACATAATTAAAGTAATACTAAATCTATGATGGACAGACCAGCTGGCAACCGAAAGCAGCTGGTACATCCCTAATTATTTCAATTTCCTTTCCAAAGTATACGTCTAACAATAATCATCCTTTTAATGTAAATGGGTTTTCAATGTGAAACAAAAAAGTGTATATCATTGGGGAACGCGGTGTTTATATATTAAATAGTTAGCTAACATTAGAGTTCATGTTTCTTTTTGGGCTCTAGCCATGTCATACATGGAATACCTGCTTAGTTATGCACCGATTCCTTTTAAAATCCCAAATTAATATTTATTGACTGATTCTCTATTTAGCATTTATATTCAGCTGCCGGGTATGCGCCTATATTGTTATATTAATGTTGAATGTGTGCATGGACTTTTAATTGTTCTATAAATTTCTACATACCTTTTCTAATCAACTACTATTCTTTGAATAATCTACATTTATTCTCTGAAAATGTTATGAACCTGCTTGTAGATTATTTGATGAAAATAGGCTGGAATGTATAAACCCCTTCAAACCCATAATGAAATTTATGATAGATGATTTTATCAAGTAAATTCTTCCAATCAGACTTCAAATCTTAAGAAATAAAAAATTCAATTAAATTTGCATCAAATACTATTGTTATGACTATTTCAAACGCTATCAATAGAAGGATTTTGGAAAACCTATCAGAAAAAATGATAGAAAAAAACCATGAAGGAGCCTGAAGTGGAGCAGTTCTTTTAGTTTTCGGAAAGGGGGATATCCTAAAACTTTTCAGGCATTGTGTTTTAATTCTATTCAATTAAATCCTATTACTCCTTCCAATGGTTAATCCATTAATCTTATCCGGTATCAATGACATCATGTAATTGATCTTGACCACTTGTTATATGCTAAGAGAAAACAGATTAAGGAAAAAAAATGTCTTTCACTGCAGATCAAAAATATCCTTATATTTTCTATAGACTACTTATATTCTCTTTTCAAATTTATCACAGAAATTATGCAAAAAATAAATATTAAGGTGATTTGAACCTTTAATTCGAAATATCGTAGTAAAATAATATTTTAGGTTTCATTTTAATCTATCTTTATATTATTCTTTTCCCTTAATTATAACAGCAATAAAGTAAATAAAAATGGTGTTTAATATCGATAATATCAAACACTTTCTTGAGTATAAGACCAAGAATTAAAGAGGATCAGTCTTTAGTCGATTGCTTCCAATTGGGTGACGTTCATAAGGTCTCTTTCATATTTTCTGCATACAGGGATAATTTTTCTTCCGCCTTCCCATGGACCTTAACAAACATAAAAGAATCCTAGTAGTCTTTTTACGAAAGGTATTGTATGTTCGTAACATAAAATTTATAGCTACTTTGTCTATTTAGTAGGGGGAAAAAGAGGCACGAGAAGAGTATTGGAACCGGACATTTCCGTATGGGTTTGTGGTACGAGTCAAAAGTCCAATAAATCATTCTTAGCTCATTGAAAAAGGGGCTAGGGATTAGTCTTTGCTAAAAACATATAAGCCTGCTGGCAGGAATGTTTAGTGAGAAAATGTATTGGTATTTTAACTAAATTTTGATACTTAAACATAAGGAAAAAGATTTTGTCTGTTTGTACATGTGCTGACTTTACAAACCAGTCTTTTTGACATGTATCAATAAAATTTGGCAAACTTTTAGTTTGATGGGTAGAAATGTGCTCTTCAGAGCGATTTTTAAAATTTTTAATTAATTAGAAATTAAGCGAAATATTGGCCTTTATTCGGGATAACTTTTTAAAAGTTTACAGTAGAAAAATAGTTTTTATAGCATTATAAAATTAAAAAATATATATCCTTTTTACGATACCAAATTTTTTTATCATACAATTTTTCTTATAATATTTAATAATTTTTTGAAATATTTTAAAGGTATTTTGCAACAATATATATTTTATTTTTGGAAAAAAAAGTTCAAAACCGTTTTCCATGTTGCTACTAATTTCGTATCGGCATTTTTTTTTTTTTTTTCTGTTTCCATTATTGTTACCAATTTTTGTCTATCATTGTTTCTATCTGATTTTTTTTTTTTAAGAATTTACAATTTAGATGAATTCGGAAAGTTAAAACTCTTCAATCAGCAACGGAAATTATTAACTTCTTGTCCACTTAACATACTATTTACTTTTCTAAATGGATCTTTGGCAAAACTTTTCATGAGCAGAAAATTTTTTTTTCAAGGCATTTCTTTTTTAAAAAATAGAGTTTTATGCATTGGACTCTGGTTCATTATAAAATAGGTGTTTTCTATAAAATTTGAATAAAGAAATTTTTAAATAAAAGTTTTTAACTAGGAAATATGAATTTATGAAATTATTATTCTGCACTGAATTTATTCAATAACAAGATATTTGTTCTTAATTCGAATTTTCCTGTATTCCTGAAGGGTTATTTTTAAAAATTTTATTTTAACTTTTTCGAACTTAAATACTCACAAAAATAAGTATATATATATATATTTTAAATTTTAAAAACTTTTTTTCCGTTATAGTAGATATGGATATTCTATCAACGTTTTTCTTTATTAATCCTCATTTTAACAAGACGCATTTATCCATATGTCATTAATGGGAACATTTGGAATAATATGGTTTTTTTCGTGAAATAATTTGGTGAAGGGAAAAAAATCTAATTCCGATTTCTTTTTTACTATAGTAAATATGATGGTTGAATGCTTTGTGAGTGTCGTGGCTGGTTCGTGAGTGCTTACCAAACTTAGAAAAACTAAACAAATTTATTTCAGATTCGTTCGAGTTACTCTGCTCAGTAACTCCTTCTCCTCCAAGAGCCAACACTCGAATGACATCACTCTTAATTACATTCGCGCTAGTTGTCTAGCGCCATCTATGAACGTTTATTTCCTAACGCTTTAAAATCCAATCACTACACTCCCAACGTAAGAGTAGTGTTTATATGACAAAATAAACATACCTCTGAATTAAAATTATGAATTGGATTTTAAAACGTATCTAATAACATCAAATTATCAAAAAAAAAAAAAAAAAAACCACAAACGCAAAGTTAACTCGAATGAATAACAAATTACTAACAAACATTTAAGAAAGCAATGAGGTAAAATAAGAAATGCGCAATTGAATATAAATACCATCTTGATAATAAGCAACTCACTTATCAGTTAACACACATTAATATATACTTAATAATGTACATATTCACTTATCAACTAATAAACACAAATTTATAATGAATATAATCACTTAGTAAACATTAATACACAATTAAGAAAGGATTTCACTTGATAAACATTACTCAAATGATATTTCAAATATAACCAAAACTGCTGAATGAAATTTTATAACAAACACTAGAAAAAGTTCTATTCCTATAACTAATCCTATTTCGAATAGTTTTGCACATTATACTCTTAACCAAACTTGCGAATACCAATTATTCAACATATTAAGAAAATGATAATCAATAAAAAAAACATTAAAACAAATATACATAAATAGCAAGCACAAATTATTATTATTTTATAATCACCAATCCTATATTGATATATAAAACAGAAAAATGATATTAGTACTAAAAAAATGTTTTTCAGTCTATTTTGGTAATAAATGTGACAGAGCATCAGCATGCGGCATTTTAGAACTAGGGCAATGTTTTAATGTTATGTCGAATCTCTGCAAGGCAAATACCCACCTTTGTAATCGAGATGACTGAGGAGCGCACTTGGTCAGATAAGGAAGGGGGTTATGATCGGTAAAAATGTGGATCTCGGATCCAAACACAAGGGTTTCAAACTTTTTCAAGCTCCAAACTATAGCAAATGCTTCCCGTTCGATTGTCGACCAAGATTGTTGGCTTTTGTTTAATTTTTGACTTGCATAAGCGATAGGGCACATTTTTCCATCGACAGTCTGTGATAAACACGAGCCAATCCCGATTGACGAGGTATCACAATGAATCACAAAGGGCTTGCTCATATTCGGGGTGTGTAGAGTAGGAGCGTGTAACAATGCTGATTTTAATTTTTCAAAAGCAACACCATGAATTTCACACCACGGCAACACATCAGGGCTTCTCTTCTTGGTTAGTTCCGTTAATGGAAAGGCAATCTCGGCGAAATTCGCAATATAATCACGATAATAGTTGAACAGGCCAAGAGCACTACGTAGTTGTTTCTTGGGTTCAGGTACGGGCAAACGAGAGATCGTTTCTAACTTAGCTGGATCAGCTTGATGCTTTCCTGAGCCAATTATATGTCTCAGGTATGAAATTTCAGATTTCGCGAAAGCACGCTTTGAAAGATTAACAGTGAATTGCAGTTCTTCCAATCTATCCAGCACCAAATAAAGGTGTTTCAAGTGAGAGGGAATATCATTGGAGAATATAGCAATGTCATCAATATAAGCATGGCAACATTCTCTGTATGGCGGTAATGCTTTGTTCATTTCCCTTTGAAAAGTTACGGCTGCATTTTTCAGTCCAAAAGGCATTACCTTAAAACGATATTGTGCTCTATGGGTCTTAAAAGATGTATAATCCCGCGAATCTTCTTCCATGGGAAGCGAATAGTACCCCTTCAAAAGATCTAACACACTAATCACATTTGCCTGTCCTATGGAATATATTAATGCCGTTGCGTCTTTCAGTGAATATCAAATCAAAGAATAACATTAGGTCAACATACAGATATGCAATTCTAATTTCAATCTTACTGAAGAAATATATAGTTGTTCATATATTTATCCATACTTTAACATGAGTTATAAGACAGACTTAAGTCAGACCATAGAGATTAGCAACAACAACAACAATAATAAGACAGACTGCCGACTCCAGAAACTGAAAATTTATCAAACATGCTTTAAAGGTTGAAAGTGTGTGCTTTGATGCAATGCATCAAAATTTCCAGTTATAATTTTAACTAAACAAAATGTTGATGTTTTCCTCTTATAATTCCCAAAATATATTATTGTACAAAAATGATACTAACACCATTTTCCAAACTTAATATCAAAATTCTTTTATTGATATCAATTTCATTATCATACAATTGTCTTTTTAATATTAATAAACTAAAAAAATATTTTAGAATGTATTTCTACAATAATTTTTATTATTGTAATACAATTCATTTCATTCCCCAATACTCTATCAAAATTTAACTACTCAAGTCAAGATGAATTTATTCTTTTGTCATTAATTTAAACTTGTTTTTTCTGTCACTCTATATTACACGTTTGTTTGTGTGCAATATAGTAATTACAAAAGAAAAAAAAATTGACAGCAATAATATTATTTGAAAACAATAATCTTTGGGAAAAAATGGAATATTATGTTAGCAGTAGTAGCTGAAAAATCTACAAACGAGGATAACAATTCTTTATGACATCTTGACACAACGCAATTTCTCGTACCCTTCAAGATATTTTATTTGTTTAATAAAAATGCTTAGGTAAATTAACAAGCCATATTCGAAATTTTGTTTAAAATACCATTTTATCATTCAGATTTAGTATTTAAAACTTAAAAAAAAATACATTTGGAAATTATGAAATTTTCTTCTGAAACATTAACAAAGGTTTCCTTTATTCGCAAAAGAATTATTTTTCTTCAAAAGTAAAATTTTCTTTTTAAAAAATGCCGTAAAGAAATTTAAGTGTGAGTTGATTAGTGATGGCATTCAGATATCTAATTTTAAGGATAAATACCGAGAATGGATATTTTTTTTTCAATTAATTGTATTCATATAAAAAAACTGATGATCTTATATGCTAATGTTATAAAGAGGCAGAAAAATTATAAAAATAAAAGAGAGAAAGGGAGGAAAGCATATTAATTATTTTTATTTTGTAAATTTTTTTAAAAAATTAATAAAAAAAAACAATAACACATCATACATTTTGCATACTTGATGTAAATTCTTTTTAGTTACAATGAACAATAATGAGGTAGACGATTTTTTAAAAAGTAATTTTAACTAAAATAAAAAGATTTTTTTTTTACTTAAAATGATATTGGAAACAAAAGTGAAAGATACTGTTTACAGTTTTTTCCTTCCAATTTTCAAGCTGTGGTTTAAGCATTAATAAGAATCGGGTTTTAGAGGTAGAATTTGAATTTTGAGGAGTTGCACAGATTATCAGCTTTTATACAATATCTTGTGGAATATATTATATCATATATTCCACTTGTAAATGATTGTGCTTTCTCTTTATTCATTAAGTTTATTATTTTTTTTCTGTCAAGTTCTCTTTATCTCTTTAGAATTTCCCAATTATATGATACATATCCAAGTTCAACTGTTCTTGCATATGCTAAAAGATTTCTTTTTTCTTCTTTTGTGAATACAATGGCCCAGGAAGTTCTTTCAGTTGCATTTAAAATGTACAAAACTACTTTGATTTTTAAAATACTGGTTTCATACAAACTCCTTCATCAAAACAATGATCAGAACATATTTTGTGACCCTTCTGATATTTTTCATTCTCTGTCCATCCTTTTTTTTTTTTTGTAATGAATAAAATCTGCCTTCAGTTGATTGCCATCTATTTTCTTTTATTGATATATGTAAGTTAAACCACTGATACAGTTTTAACCTACTTGTGCCATTAGTTTTTAAAATTTTTACTGAAGGTGAATTGAATCAATACTAAATTATTTTTGGAAATTAGCATTTCTTCCTCCTTTTTGTAATGGGGACAATGGAAGTTGTTTTAAAGTCTCCAAGAGACTAAAGTCATATTCTCCAAGTTATTAAATTCCTATTGAACAAATGAATTCACAGATAATTTGATTAAGAGATTATGATTATTTTTATTATTGATTCTAAATTGTAAATAATTTTTTTTTCAATTTAACATAAACAATGTTAAAATTCATTATTCCATTGTAATTATCATTACTTTTAAAAACAATAAAAATTATTTTCCCATTTCATTTTTCTACAGCATTTTTCTTTCTATATCCTCATAGAAATTGTCTTTTTTAATAATTTAGTCAAAACCTTAATTTTAAAAGATAAAGTAGGTATATAAACTATATGTTTTATAGGTTTTAAGGATTTTCATCATCTTTTATAATTTTTTTTTACACAATATCTCAGAAATATTCACCACTCGGTATTTATTCACTCATTTGAATTAGTTAAAACAATATTAGTATAGCATTTTTTAAGGTGGAGCAAATGTTTCTTATTTTGTTAATGGTTTGGTTAACTAATATACATCAGTATATAACAATAATGAATGCTTGTGAAGCAAATCACTTTTATTTCATCAATTATTATTGAAAATCAAAATGAAAAGAAATTAAGCTTAAAAAAAACTAAGAAAAAGAAAAATTTCTTGAGAAAATGTAAGTGTTGAATAAAATATGATTTAAATATTATGCAAAAATTAGCAAATGATATTTTACTATTTAATTGAAAATTATATTGATTAATTTAGAATAAACCAATATTATTATATTAAATTAAAAAATAATTTTTATTTGTTGAAATTAAAAATTACATTCCAAATTTTCTTTAAAAAGTTTTAACTTCTGTGCATTATTATAAAAGTAGAATAATCAACATTTTGAACAAATTTATCCAAGATATTAGAATTTTTAATACAATTTTTTTTGGAAAAAGTACTTTTTAAAATCATATAATATTAATCAGCTTATGCATATAATTTTTAATTCAATATAAATCTTATTTTAACAAAACAAAAATTAGTTTTTATTAAATAGAAAATATTGAATATTTTGATGATTCCTTTGAGGATTTTTGGTTATCATACTTTCTTAACAGAGAATACGTCATATTTTATCAAAAGTTTAGCTAAAATTATATATATAGTGAAAAGAATTCATATATATATCTTTACAATGCATATTTTTACAAGTATGAACTATTCAATTTGAAAACAAATTTTGAGTTTATCATGCACATTATCAACATAAAAAAAAGAATGGTCAAAACTGCAAGAAAGAGATTACAGATTTTTATTATTGCAATTTTTAGACCACAAAATATAAATGCTTTATTGCTACTACAAATACTAGCAAATAACAAAATGGCTCAGCTCCAGTATACGGCTTCCGCCAAATTGGCGAGAAATTTGGCGATAAACGGTAATTTCTAGTTGCTGTCATCGGCATATGTATTCTTCTTTATGGTAACCTTAAACCTTAGAACATATTCAGTATTTTTATGTGTTTGTAAGCGTCATACCAGTTGCAACTCAACTCCACTCCAATGTAATTAATTCAGATTTCGCTTTTCTCGATGTAAATATGCTTTCGAAACTTTCTATGTAAATAATCGCAAATAAAGTGTTCTCTCATATCACATTCATAGTAATTATTGAAGATATTTTACAAAGTGGCGTCCGCGACAGGACTATGGATTATCTAAAACGGGAGAGAACACAACTCAGGCGATTATTTACCAAATCGTTGAAAGAAGTTGAAAATGCTGTGAAAACGGAACCGGTAAGTAAAATTGAATTGATACCGGTATTTAATATTCTGAGTGATAAAGCTGAAAGGTTGTTTGAATTAGATGAAAAAATAAGAGTAAAATGGTCCGAAATGGAAAATATTGAAGAAGAAGAATTTTCTAATTACCTTGACATAGCGGAAAATTATCGCGATCAGTGGATTGCTTTGAAAACGAAAGTCGATTTTGTTTTGGCTACGAAAGAAGAAAATAGTGATACTTCCTGTGTATTAAATGAAACAAAACGAACTTTTCGCCTTCCCAAGCTGGAATTAAAACGTTTTGACGGCGATATAAAGAACTGGCTCGGATTCTGGGGACAATTCAAAAAAATTCACGATGATAATACTATTGATTCAGATGATAAATTTCAATATATTTTGCAAGCGACGGAAATTGGTTCATCGGCAAGAGATTTAGTAGAAAGTTTTCCGCCGTCGGGCGCGAATTATAATAAAGCTATTGAACAATTGAAATCGCGTTTTGCTAAAGATGAGTTGTTGATCCAAATTTATGTTCTTGAACTTTTAAATCTTGTTTTAACGCAAGCAAAGAACGGAGAAAATTTCACTTTACGTGTTCTTTATGATAAATTAGAAACCTAGTTAAGAGCATTAGAGACATTAGGAGTGACATCTGAAAAGTACGAAGCAATGTTGTATCCATTAGTAGAGTCAGCTCTTCCAGAAGATCTCATAAAAGAATGGGAACGAACACGTAGTAGAGTTGAAAATAAAGTAAAGCCGAATATTTTGGGAAACTTGTTAGAATTTCTTCGATCGGAAGTCGAGAGTGATGAGAGATTACTACTCGCTCGATCCGGTTTTGCGAAGGATCAAGAGTTTCAAAGAATTAAATCGAAAGATAAAATTCCTACGGCAGCTTGCATACGGCATTTCTTTCCATTGTAGCTAGTGAAAAGAAAAGAGCTGAAAAAAATGACAAGCAATGCATGTTTTGTAATAAGTCATTTCATAATACAACTGAATGCTTTAAAGCTCCTGATATGCCACTGGAAGAGAAAAAAGAAATATTAAAGAAGAAAGGTGCGTGCTTTATTTGTTTAAAACCAGGCCATAATTCAAAGATTTGTAGGGCCTATTTGAAGTGCATTATATGCAAGAAAAAACATCATAGTATTATGTGTCCAAATATAAATCAAACAAAACAGAATCCATCACCTGAATTAGATGCCAAGATTCTCTTTTCACCAAGGAATTCATCTACATTATTGTTAACGGTATTGGTGAAAATCCTCAATAAAGACAGATCTTTAATTATCCGAGGATTATTCGATACAGGTGCTCAAAGATCTTTCATAAAAAAGGATATTGTGGATAAACTGGGATTGGAACCAGTAGATCAAGAAATGTTAAGTCATGGACTTTTTGGGGGCAGTGAAACTAAACAAAAGTCCCATAATGTGTATAACATTACATTGCAAAGCTTGTGTTCAAATTTCAGGCACAACATTTCCGTTTTAGATGAAAAGAAAATATGTGGTGCTATTCCTCGTGTAAGTAATCCTGAAATTTTTCCCATTTTGAAGAGAAAAAATATAGAATTAAGTGATACAGGGGAAGACACTCCTGAAATAGATTTATTAATAGGGGCAGATTACCTTGGTGTATTGCTGACGGGATCAATTGAACACATTGATAAAAATTTAGTAGCCATAAAAACAAAACTCGGATGGACACTTCAAGGTAAACAAACGAAACAGTCAAAATCTTTAGAGAATATTATTTATGTTGCCAATATAGATTTGACGGAATTATGGAGTCTAGATGTCATCGGTATAAAAATTAATCAAGGCAGGTAGCCGATGAAGAAACAGTTGAATTTTTCCGCAAAACTATTAAGAGAAATGAAGACAAGAGATATGAAGTATGTTTGCCATGGAAAATTGGATATCCAGAGTTAGAAAGCAATAAGGAATTAGCCACTAAGCGTTTGATGTCAGTTACAAAAAATCTTATTCGATCAGGACATTTAAGCGAATATGATGATGTGTTTAATGAGTGGATTCGAAATGGAATTATCGAAATTGTAAATGAAGATAAGAATAAAGGACACTATTTACCTCATCATCCTGTAATAAAGACTGGAGATACAACTACAAAGATTCGCCCTGTTTTCGATGCCTCAGCAAAAGACTCTAAAGGAAATTGTTTGAATAATCACTTAGAAAAGGGTCCAAATTTATTAGAATTAGTACCAAAATTAATAATGCAATTTCGTAAAAATGCTATTGGAATAACATCAGATATTAAAAAGGCATTCTTACAAATCAGTCTGAACCCAAAGGATAGAGACTACTTTAAGTTTTTATGGTGGAAAGAATTTTCAAGAAGAGAGGAATTGATCACCCTGAGACACTGTCGAGTGGTATTTGGTGCTTCTCCAAGTCCATTTTTACTTGAGGCAACGATAGCTCATCATCTAGAGAATGTTTCAGATGGAAGGAAGGAAACAGCTCGTCAACTTCAAAAATCTTTTTATGTAGATAATTGCATAACTAGTTTAGAAACTGGAGAAGAGGCAGCCAAATTTATTTCTGAAGCTAAAGAACTGATGTCTGCAGCCAAATTTGATTTACGAGGTTGAGTTACTTCTGAAAGAATTGTAGGAGAAACAAAAAAGAGATATATTCCAATACTAGGACTTTCCTGGGATACTGAAAATGATGAACTTTCTTGTAACAGTGCTATTAAAATTTCAGAAGAAAATATAACTAAACGAACATTATTATCTATTGCTCAGCGAATTTACGACCCAGTAGGATTTACGAGTCCAACTACTCTAATTCCAAAGATAATTCTACAAAAAACATGGAAAAGAAAAATTAATTGGGATGATGTGCTTCCACAAGATATATGCAATGAATTTTTAGCCTGGTACAAACATGTAAATCTGCTAAAAGATTGCAAAATTCCAAGAAGACTCATTTCAAACCCTTTTAAAGATTGTCAGATAAGTCTTCACTGTTTCAGTGACGCCAGTGAAGCCTCTTATGCCGCATGTATTTTTTTACGTGCTGAATATAACGGGAAAGTTTCAGTTCAATTAGTAACAAGTAAGTCAAGAGTGTCACCAACAAAGGAAATTACAATTCCTCGATTAGAACTGTTG
>JAPMOR010124926.1:0-32269 GCA_026543865.1 Argiope aurantia
AAATGGATTATCAAAGCAGTTATTATTTAAGAATTCACTCTTCCAATTGAAAATTATTAATAAAAATAATCTTTGGTGGAAATGGAAATCAATCAGAAAATTGCCCACGAAAAAGCACAAATTCCTACGTATACTTGCTTTATACTTCGACCAATAGCAAAAAAACGTTGATTGGCTCAGTACTCCCTACACTTACATATCTTCTGCAGAAAATTCTTTATGATAATAGACATGTTTAAAAACGTTGTGGTTGGGGGGGGAGGAAGAAAACCAGCAAAATCCCTTTCATTATTGAGATTTTTAAATTAATTATTATTTCTATTTAATCAAGAGTTTGGAACAGTTTCGCGAGATTTAAACCTGAAGAGTCAAATTTTGAGAAAATTTCTCACAATTTCTCCTTTCAGAAAATATCTCATTTTTCTATATGAGAATATAAACTCTTAACAATCAAAGAAAAATATAACGAAACATTATTTTTATAATAATTTTTTTTATTCATACCGATTTCATCATACTAATCATCAGAAGAAGTGTTGGAATAAGGTATTGCCCATGATTAAAATATTAATTTCACAAGGCAAATGTTTCTCCATTTATTTTTTACAGCAATTCCCAGTGCCGAGAGGAAAAGGTCTTGGTGGTTCTAGTCTTCTAAACTGCATGTTATATGTGAGGGGTTGTAAAGCAGATTATGATAATTGGGCTCAAAATGGTGCAACGGGCTGGTCATGGGATGATGTCTATCCATATTTCCTGAAAGCAGAAAATAATACTGACCCTCAAATTGCAAACAATGGTAAGTAAAGCAATTTGAAACTTCTGAAACGTTGTTCAACATTTGTCTTGCCAAAAAATTTTCTTTCACTTCTCTAGAAAAGACACAATCTAAAACTTGATGTTATATTATAGTTCTTGTTTCTATTATTTATTATTATTATTATTACAGTTAATTTGACGTTCGACCTAACAGATACATATGAAGCAATATATATGCCATGTCTTCAACTTCTTGTAACTTCAAATGATGTCTCTTATAATATAATTAATGTGTCCTTTGTTCATCAAACATTCGGATATTTTTATGTCTAGAAGCTTCAAGACTATTCTGACGCAGACAAATATTTCGTATCATATATTTAGCCGCTAGTCAACGCAGAAAACATAATTTGTGGTAAATCATTTTTATTTATTATATTTTGCATATAAATTCTTAAGTGCAAAATGTCTCTGCAATCCCATATTCTCTGATTAATAATAAATATTCTTATTAAAACAAAGAAATTTGAAAATGTCTAAATAAAAATATTAAAGCAGACAATATTAGTCTATATTCATAATAGAACTTGAAGTCGGAACTTAAAACAGTCTGCAGAGATATTTATAGAAAAATGCAGAAATCGTATTACAATAAATTAAAAATGCAAATTAATAATACAAGAAATGTATATATAGTATAGTGCAACAACACTATTGAATGAATATCAACGAGGAAAATTGCAGTAAATCCTTTGAGTACATATTTTGTATTCAAAACATTAATTATATTTCGCCTTATTTGCTTTGTATCTCTCATAATGGATACAGCCCTGAATGTATTTTCTGCAGTTGTGTTATGTGAAAATAAATTTGTATTGCATTGAGATTATATAGCCACACTATATAGAGCATTCATTTTTTTTTCAAATAACTGGCAAAGAATACTCAAAATCGTTCGTCTATTGCAATTTTACCACATATTGTTACGAAGATCCAAAGAATAACAGATCACAAAGTAACACTGTATCACGTTTGTTAGCTCTAAGCAACTCGTAACATGCAGGCGACTCCCCTGCTTGTGGAACTCATAATTTATACTTTTACAAAATAATCTAAAATTATAAAAAAAGTTATAAAACATTCTAGAAACTTCTGGAACATAAACAAAGGAATAACAAGTAATTTAAATTAAAGTTCATTTAATTTAAATTACTTTGCTGGGGATTCGTACACCCGACCTTGTGCTTTGCAAGCGCGTACTTTACCTCTGAGCCACGCTGACTATGCACATATCTTCAATTTGGGACAATATTATATTATTAGAGAAAAACTGGCAGTGTTAGCTCAACCTATACACAAGGACCTAAAAATAAAATTGTCTGAAACAATGAAGTAAGGCTTCTGAACCTTGAATTACCTGATAAGGGTTACATATGAATTAAGAATTTCAGTGTAATTTTATCTATTTTAGGCTATCATTCGACAAAAGGTTACTTAACAGTGGGTACTCCCCCAGAAAAAAATGCTTTCAAAGACGCTATTGCCGCATCAGCACCAGAAGTGGGTTACGAATACAGAGATATCAATGGAGAAAAACATACAGGTATGCAAATAATATCAATTTAGTCTTAGAAGACTAAGTTTTAATTATCTTTATAGACGTTTAAAAAATTGTAGGTTAATCTAGCAATATATGAGAAAAATCAATTTATTTTCAAAATATATTATTTTTTAAGCATCTATCATAACATCATTCATTATGTTACAATTTATATATTCATAAATATATATTCTTGTTGGAATATTCATCAGGTTCTTGGTTTCAATTTAAAAAGTAGGAATTAGTTTAATTTTTAACGGTTCACAGGAGCATTCAAATTATCATCTTTGGTCAATGTGTACACCGCCTTATTGAGCTGGAAAATAAATAGCATGTTAGATGATTCAACACTTTCTAATAACTCAAATATAAAATTTATTTATATGCTATAACGACAATAAAGAAAATACATATTATAAAATATATTTAGAAGTATATATATCACTGAAAATGCATAAATAAATGCCCGATACAAACTGGGAAGCCTGAATAAATACGCGGTTTCTCTAATAAATTACAATCACTCTTAATAATTATAAAATAATACTCAATAACTCAACAATAAAAATAGTTCTAAATTGAACAGAATTCAAATTCAATATAATTTTGTCAGTAACGCAGTAACCTATCCTCTTACAAAAGAATTCTGTTCAGCAAGCATAAATATTTTTGTTTAAGTATACAACTACTTGAATTAATTACCATTTAATAAATTAAAACCATTCTTCAATAAAATAGTACTCAACATGGCTGATCTTTTTTTTGACTGAAAAAATTTAAATTCATTAGGATATTTTCAGTAAAGCAATTACCAATCCTCTTACAAAAAAATTCCTTCTGGGTGAGCAGAAATGTTTTTGTCTAAAGCATACAATTACTCGGACACGTGACAGATCTTCTATGGACTCGACTCTCGATGATGTGACCGTCAGATTTCCAAATTGAGTTTCTATCATACGGCCACATAATCCACAAAGAATGACAAAATTCAAACATATATTCTTAACAACGAGTAACGCTCTTAACTTCTAAGAACTTTTAATACGAAACTAGTTATTTATGATAAAGCAGTTATTAGCTTTCTGTCCTGAGGTGGTAACATGAAAAAGCAAAATTACAGTAAACATAAAGAAATTCGTTATTTGAGGTAAAGAATAAAGAGAGGAAGTTTAATGACCAAAACACTCAAGGCCTATTCGTCTTCAAGAAGAAAAAAAAACATTCGACTGATTTCCATAAATAGCATGTTTATGCTCATAAACGTCTCTATTTAAAGTTAAATCAAGACCATTTATTTCCTAAAACATACCAACCTGGAAAACTAAAAACAGTTGCATATGGAAAAAAGAATTATGCACAGAAATGCGTGCAAACTATAATTTAACTCACAAAATAAAGGGGGAAAAGCATCCACGGTTTGCACATATGAACCGATGGGTAACGGATTGCGATTCAAAAAAAATGAATTGAAAGAACATAATAGGCAGATTTGACATGCTATTTTTTATTGCTAAAATACCTTTAAACACAAATAAATCAGCTTTTATATAGCTGTATTCTCAGCGGTGGCTAATGATTTGAACAATACTGCAAAATTTATCTGTAAAAGAATACCATTCAAGAGCATAAGTCAACCTCTAAATATACAAAACTTTTATTTGTGATGTCTGAAAGGATTTTGAGATAATTACCATCCTATGTTTATCGCGACGAGTGACATTTAACAAAAGAAAACGAATATATATTAAAACAGATAAGGTTACATCGGGGAGATTTGAAAAAAAATTCAGGAATCAAAAAATAATGAAAGAGTAAAAACAAAAGACAATTCAGTACAGCAAAATTAGACTTCGACTTGAAGGAGCAGTCGACCGAGCGTCAGAGAAAACAACTTTCTGCTTTTGATCTACTACTCAACTATGATTAGTGACTGAATTTTGATACTTTTCAGAGGAATCGGCGTATAGTCATGGGACTCTATATATATCTCCTGCTATTGATTCATTTTCTGCAGTCTTTCTCTGATTTTACAGTTATTATTTTCATTTTCGTTGTTCGCCGAATAATCAGAGCGAAAAAGTAACTAAATGTTTTTAAAATTTAATAAACAAGCTTTAAAATAGCATAGCCTTCTGCATTTCATTAAAATTTAATGAGCAATTATTTCAGACCATGAAAATTATTTCTTTATTTATTTTTTCGCTTCTTTTTGAATACATTTCCACACTTCTAAAGCACAAAGTACTAAAATTCTCCTTCAAATCTGCATCAATAATATAAATTTTTGCAATATCTTTCCCTTTCCTCTCAGTCCACAGAAAATATTTTATAATTACGAAGAAATAATCATTTTTTCTTGCTCGATGGCCAAACTTCTCAGTATAACTGGTCAATAGTTTTCATATATAAATGATAGATGAATTTGCATTTATTCTGTGAGAATCAAATATGTTTAATTAAAGTCAAATATATGGCAATGTTCACACGAAGCCAATTACTGTGCGCAACAAAAGGCTACGCCTACCTCAGGAAGAACACGTGAACTTAATGGCCAATAGTTGCCCAATGAGAGAATTATTTACCATTGTCTCATTGAGGTCATGTGTTGTTCCTCAGGTAAGCGAGATCTTCTGTTGCGCGCAATAGTTGGCTTCATGTGATTGCTTCTTAAGAATGATAAAAAAAAAAATCTTTTCTTTTATCTGTCACCAAATTGACAAAAATCTGAATATGACCAGTATAAAAAAATAAGCAAAAATTATGCAAAATATATTCAACTTGAAATTACTAGGCAACTTTAAAATCAGTAGAAATGTCTTCCTATTTTATAATTCGTTAAAAATATACTAAAAATGGAATTATTTTTGTAGGTTTCGCAAAGGTTCAGGGAACTATAAGAGATGGCAGAAGATGTAGTACAGCTAAAGCTTACCTTGTACCTGCAGAAAACAGAGATAATCTGCACATTGTCAACGAAGCTTATGTTCTAAAAGTGAGCATTACAAAACATTAAATCAGGATTACATATCCTTTAAATTAACCGTTTTTTTTACATTTGCTTACTTTCCTATGCATACATATACACGTTATAGTGAGAAACCAAAATTGGATGCTCTAGTTAATGTTGGAATCGTATTCATGTGAATATCGCCAATGACAATGTAGATTCTGATATTGACCGAAGAACATTACCCAGATATCAGTTTTTCACTGTAACATACACACACAAATCATGTTGATCGCCTGTTGCACAGGTTATCAGATCGCATGTTGCACAGGTTATGCATCCATTTAGTGGGACGTAATAATATTTCAAAGAGATATGTTCCCACAGGAAAAAAAATATATGTTACTCATTAAAATAATTTAAGGTTTTGTCAGTGACTTAATATGGAATTTAGCTATTGAAAAACTGCTTTGGATGGGGAGAAAATTTCAAATACATTTGAGAAAAGACAGTTAAATTCTGTTTTTTTCTGTCTTCACTGTAAAATTTGATAACAATTTAGAACATATTTTCTCATACTATGTATTCTTTTAAATAAGCCGAATTTAACACTAAACCTACCGGCATTTCACCGATACATTGGAATTGCCATTGGAAGCGGGTCAAATGACCCGCTCGTGGTAGCTTTAGTGTTAATATCGGTGAGAATCGCACCTATTTAAGTTAAAACTTTATAATTTTGTTTAAGAGACATTAAATTTTTATTTATATGCAAGTTCGGATTCATGGAGAAAAGTGCTGCACTGATCTCTCATTTTTCGTTAAATAGCGTTTCAAATGTATTCGAAAAAGGACTACCCAAGCGCACGACATTTATAATAGCCGAAATCAAAAGATGCATTTCATCTACTCATTTACAAATGGAATGGCGTTTTCAACAAAATTTTGTATGTGTTTTTGTTAGGTATATTATACAACAGAAGATAGGCTAAAAGTTGAATTCTATCTTATTTAATTCTTGATAATTTTCAAACAAACCCGAGCAAATCGCGATCAAAACCTTGTTACAATTATTTTTGCAATTTTTTTTTCTTTTCTTTAAGTCCAATTTTAGGATATCGAGCACATTTGAAATTCTTCTTATTTTTGCTTTTCAAAAGATAATTTAAGCAAAAGATTAAAACTTATATCTCATACCCGTAATTTCGGTCAAAGTGGACTGAAGTGAATTATAGATTAAGTCGCACGCTTAAAATAAAACAAAGCATATTTGTCGATGTTTCAGCCGTTATTATTTTTGACATTTTTACTGTCATGTTTGTGAAAAACTGATCAAATTATAAACACTTACGTCAGATATAATCTTTTCCATATTTTTTTCAAATTCATTACTCTTTGAACAGATATTGTCCGGATTTTGGAAACTTAATGCTTATTCTCTACGATTATAAATACAATAATTGTACAACATAGTACGAAGCTGTGAGTATAGTTCTTTTAGTCCTTTGAAAGACGGAGATTATTTATTTCGTTTTCTTTTAAGTTCCAAAGCAAAAGCATATTTTATTAAACAGCAATCAAGGTAGATTTCTTACGATTTTTGAAATATTCTTAAACAACAAAATTTACGGTTATTTACATTAAAAGTTAATTTTTTTATTATCTTAAAGCTGTAAGATTAAAATAAATGGTCTTTCGAAGAGTTAGTTGAGCATTGTTTTTTTTATTTCAAATAGAAGCAAGACAGCTAGAGGTCGAAACAAGAACACGAATTCGAAACAAGACAACTAGAGGTCGTGTCACTTTCATCTATTATTAGATCTAATGTCTTTATATCTTTTATTAGATCTAATACAGTTGCCCTGTGTAATGTTTGAACAGTTTGCTGCAAAATCGAATTAATATTATTGCTGAAACTTCTTTCTTCGTCTAGGTTCTTATCAATGAAAATAAAGAAGCCTATGGAGTCAGGTTTAAAAAAGATGGCGATGTTTATGATATAAGAGCCCGAAAAGAAGTTATTATGAGTGCTGGATCAATCAATTCACCACAAATACTTATGCTTTCAGGAATTGGACCAAGAGCACATTTGGAGGACTTGGGAGTAAGTAAATCAGATCAATTGCTTTGTAGATCAATAAAATTTAGTTCAGGATATACAAAAATACTCAGTTTTGTATATCCTGGATAAACATACAATAACTTTTAGAAAAGAATAGTAAAAAATTAACTTGTACAGGAAATTTCTACCCCATTTGTTCCACTCCAATACGGTGATCTGGTGGTAACGACTTGACTTCGGAACCGCAAGGTTTCAAGTTCCAGATCCAGTTCCACCTCAGAACCGTCAAGTAAATGATTCTGGTGCACGTTAAATCCGTCGGGGCCAAACGTGATCCAGGGGGTGAGGTGTGAAAGTTTGGAGAGGGAATGCCAGTTCAGGTGTCGTCCTCGTGATCTAATAGTGGTTCAAAATTTCGAAGTCAGTGCCAAAATAACCCTACTGATGCTTTAAAACATGACGTTAATATAATTAAACGAAACCGATCCAATATAGTAGCAGGTAAATAAAAAAAATGATATCAACATCTTCACAATTCTAATCACTTTTATATCCTAAGTAAATAAGCATTATTTTAACTCTTTGGATAATTTTCGCATCAATATTTCGATGTGAATCCGTAGTGCCAAATCAATTGCACATTTATTGTATACTAGCCGCCTTTGGCGACCAGCCGGTTCGCCCGTATTACCGCTCGCTACAATTTTCAATTAAATATTTTAAGTAACTGGTCTCTTAAAGGATTCTTAAACAAAACATTTTTAATCTTCAAATTTTGATAGTCATACCAAACTTATATTGTTTAGATCGTTTCGTTCAATTTTCTATATATATTTTGCTAATTTGTTGCCATTTCCGGTAAAACTTCAACTTTAATTAAAAATGTAAATGACGAAATTGCAATTAATATTAAGATATTTTTTAATAAAACCAAGCGTTTTATTTTATTAATCATCTTTATTGTTATTTATTAATTATTATTATTATTGAATATGAGTATTGCAAACAGAATTGCTCGGTATTTAAGTCTTATGTTCACTACAAAATATTTTTCATAGTTTATGTAATATCTCAAACAATAATTCAACAAAAATTTCTCAGATTCAGCATAAAATTCAGTTTTTTATTTCTCTTTCTAAAGGATTGTAATGAAATTAATAATAATATTTTGTTCCGACATATAAATATATTTCAAAAATTATGAAGTCTAAATTTTGTGCAGTAAGGTATCATATTCTGAGAAATATTCTGGGCATACCAAATTTTAAATAAATGAATGAATGTTTCTATTTTCCACGATGAACTAAGACTTATTTATGAAGTTTTAAATGTTAAAAAATTAGAAAAACTCACCATTTTCATAATCTTAGGCCAATTAATCTTGAGAAATCTGCGCGCTTATTGGCGTATTTTCTTTGAAACGATCGATGAAAAATCTAAAATTATCCTTTTTTTATTGAATAGTGATATTCAAATCTTCATAAATCAGTCAGTTTAAGTGATTTGAAATTAACTCTTAAAAGTCAGTGATTTAGTTGATTGGAAATTAACTCTATGACCACTATAAAATCTGTGCTTTCTCTTGTGGTGTATGCATTCTCCTTAATATCCGATCGAATAAAACATCACATACAAAAGTACTACGTAGAACAAACACATCAAAAATAAACATAACATTTCAATAGTTGCCAAAAACAAAAGAGAGAAAAATGCAATTAATAAGCAGACGATATTTAGAAAAGTACAGATATTTAGACTGGAAAATGAAATTATCTGAAATTAAAAACACGCGCAGACGATATTTACAAAAGTAAAAATATTCAAACCCGAGAAGGAAAATATATGAGTTATTCCATCAATAAATGCCATAAGTTTGTTTACATCTTCATTTTTTTATGAGTCATTAAATATCAAAATGGATCCGGGACTGAATAAACACCCTGTATAGAGAGTGTAAAAGATCATAAAATAATTTTTCTTGAATTTATTTTTTAGAAAAAATAATATTTCATATTTGTTTCATTTCCTACAGTCACGTGCCGAAAATTATAATTTTGCAGATTTCATTTCCAAAAAGATTTAATTTATTTTCAGTTAGAGCTTTAATCAATGTGATGGCAAAACTTTGAAAAAAGCTATTTTTTTTTCATGAATACGAAACGTGCTTAATCCTCATTTTTATTTTTGACGAAAAAAATTATTGAAAAACATAGTTAAAATATTTATTTAAAAATTCATTAAAAATAGAAATTTAATTTTAAGATTAAAACAGTAATATCATTTAAAAGATAAATTTTTGATCTTTAACTTCATGTAAAAATCTTTTTTTGTGCGGTAATATTTTCGGCAGTTATAGCAGAAACACGTCAAAATTTCGCTTAATTTTTAAATAAATAAAATTCCAGTTAAGAATTCGAAAAAATAACCCCCAGGTGCACATTCCCGGCCTCCAAGGTATACACGTGCCAAATTTGGTAGCTGTAGGTTGAATGGTCTGGTCTGTAGAGCGCCAACACACACACACACACACACACACACACACACATTGAGCTTTATTATAAGTATAGATATAGTGTGAAATAAATCACATAATTAAATGAAAATATTTTTTTCTGAAACTAAAGTAAAAACATTTAGGAAAGTACACTATATGTAGTCAGAGGTGTTTTTCTCCGCTTTTTTTCCGAAATTGACCCAGTAAAAATTAAATTCGAATTCATGTTCTACTGCAAAGTATGATTCATGAGTACATTTAGGGAAGCAACTAGTAATTGATGAAGAAGAAAATAGTCCTGGCTACTCGTTTCGTAGAAACATTTAACGATTTGAAAATTTTCAATTATAATTATATTTAAGGTGGGCAATGGTCGAATGCAATTTTTCAAAAATAGTATGCATTTTCGGGAATATATAAAGGCCTTTCTTAAAGAATTCTTATTTTATTTTCATATAAATTGCTTTGTATATCTTACAAATTATGAATTGCTGTGAAAGTGGCTATGAT
Organism: Argiope aurantia; assembly: GCA_026543865.1. NCBI lineage: Eukaryota > Metazoa > Arthropoda > Arachnida > Araneae > Araneidae > Argiope > Argiope aurantia. The sequence continues at coordinate 10,373 of JAPMOR010124926.1, forward strand.
GGAAATTCTTTCTGTTATGCAACGAGTGATGCAAAAAAAAAAATGCGATTGATCAAAACGAACAAATACGAACGAATGGAGCCTGAACATAACATGCAATGAGTTTTCGAACTAGAAGCTCAAAATTTTGTTTTTACACAAACACAATTATAAAGATGAGAATGCTTTACACCTCAGAGGAAATTATTTAAAGTATTTTCCAAAAATATCCTGTACCTTATCAAAGGAATTCATAAGGGAATGCTTATCATTTAACCATTGAATATTAAATAATAAGTGTTAATTGATGTATTTATTTTAGCATTAATTAACATATTGGATTGTAAGACATCGTGTATATTTCCTTAGATTTCTATTCCATTTACTTTTTTTTCCGAAATTGACCCAGTAAAAATTAAATTCGATAAGTGATGTGTAAAGAGTAAAAATCGATTGTGTATTCTTACAGCTTATTGTCCTGCGATCCAATTTTATACAATTGAATGAATAAAACCCTTAATTATTTTAAAACGGAAATTAAATATCATGTTAAATTAAAATCGTCTGAGCTGAAAATAATATTTAGTCAATTGCAATATTATAATGACAGTTAGAGCTGATGTTTCATGAAGAGTATATACATCTATAAATAGAGATAAATTTAATGCATAGTTTCTCAAAAAAAATGGAAGCTGCAAATTGACTATGAGAATTTTACAATTTTTAATAATATTTTGAAAACTATTCAGAATATCAGTACAAATTTTTTGGTTTCCGAAATCTTAGTACATCAGCTTGGCTCAGAGGTAAATATTTTGATTTACAATTATTTTTTCACTACATTCAAGTTTAAAAATTCATTTAAAAATAACAAAATTGTGTTACTTATACATTTATTTCAAGATTCAATGAAATAGGATAAATTTCTTTAAGTGAGTGAAAACATTTTTAAAAAGTATATAATAATAGTTAAATAAAAAATAAAAAATTAAAGATACGACCTTTTTTTATTTATTCGACTGTACATAGAGAATCCATTATTTGTGGATTTTAATACAGATTTTTCCAATAGCTTTTAAAAAACAAAACATTTTCATAATATATTTATTTTTTCAGATTAAAGTTATTGTCGATCTTCCAGTTGGTAATAATTTGCATGATCATGTTGGAAATATAATGTTGAACTTCGTAGCCGAGCACGCAAAGCCTACCTTCCTAAGGAATGCTATTTCACCCCGTCATCTGTTGACATACAGATTTAATGCAACAGGTAAAAATGCTCTAATAATCCTATATTTCATAATGTTTTACACAATATATCCAGGATAAGGTTATTCAAGAAATGAGTAAGATTAAATACTGTTAAGTACTTGCAATATTATAGTTCCAAAGGACTCTTAAATCAACGAGCCACGGTGGACTGGTGGTAAGGTCTTGACTTCGGAATAGGAGAGTTTCAGACTCGAGACCCGATTCCACCGAAACCCACCGTGTAAGCGGAACTGGTGCACGCTAAATCAGTCGGGGCCAAACGTCCTTCCGCTGAAGTTTGGAGAGGAGGATGCCAGATCAGGTGTCGTTCTGGTTATCTGACCATGGTTCAAAATTTCGAGATCCGTCCCAAAATAGCCCTAGTGTTACCTTAAAATAGGTCGTTAATATAACTAAACTAAGCTAAACCCTTTTATCAACAATTTCTGAAACCCTTTACTATTAAATTCTTTACATTACATGCATATATATATAGTATAATATCCGGAAGATCAAGCTTCTATCGGCATTTTTTAAAACTGTTTTTTTAGGGGAGGGGATATTTAGATATGAATCACATATTGATTTCATATTAATACTTTTCAATCTTACCTACATATGAATTGATTTTATAAATAAAACAAATCATGGATGCACTTAGTTTAACATGCTATTCGAAATAATCTGCTATAATACAGTATTCATTTTACAGTCTATCTGTCATTACTTATATTTTTGAACTTACACTCAGTTTTATCATGGTGAAACTCGAGATGCTGCTATGTAACATTTTCAGCATGACAAGAGATAGAAAAAGGCTCTATTAGTTAACTATAACAAATATGTGTATGTGTAAAATGTATAAAATTGCGTTTTTTTTCAAGAAAGATTCCTATATAGATAAATTAAAAAAGCAAAGCCTTATCTAAATATAAAATTTGATACAAATCGTTAGCGCCATTTCCGAAAGACATGAAATAAATAAATTTATTATATATATATATTATATATATATTCTAAAATATTCTCTTATTTCTTGATCCAATTCCACTTTCTCTACTTAATTAATTCAAGAGAAGCTTTATAAAACTGCTGAATCGACAGAACGCCGATACTTTCACACGCACGGCATGAAGGGGTAAAAAACTGTCCAGTAAGCACATTCTTTTTAAAAGATCCCTGTGTTTCCTTTACATGTGATTGACATGCATCAGAAATCCCTATCAGAATCTTATTAATATATTAGCACTATGAAGAAATATTTTCCCTATCAAAATCATAGGTTATATAAGACGAGGGATAATTTATTTCTCGCTTCTTCCCCACTTCTGTTTTTGCAACGCGCTGTGGCGGACGCACAATTTCCGCGTCTTTGCTTGAAAATAATAATGCTTTCCCGATGGATTAAAAAGAACTTAAAAATGTAAAAAGTCTCTTCACTGTCTTCAAACTGAATTCTGCTTCACAACAAATAATGTTACATATTAAAAAGTCGACAGGATAGTTTCCTGTGAAAAATGGTCAAATTAATTAAAATTAAATCGACGGGTGAGACTCCAACGTTGCATTGTACTCGCTGTGCTCCAAAGATGACTGCTTCGGTCCAGGTTCGCCAGCCGCGATGTTTCCGTGATGATGTTCTTTCATCGCCGTCTCCCTCGACTGCCTCCGGCCACATCATTTCTCGCAAACCGTAGTCCAGGGTCCGGTCCAATTCCCGTTGAATCCCGTGCATTCCATAACCTGTGACTTCATCCGACACTGCTGCTTAATGCCCTTGTGTTTGTGCTCCATTTCGTCATGTGCGTGCACCTTATATCTTCAAGGAGTTGATTCTCCTTGTCATCATAAAAAATTTCTGGCTCCTTACCTGTGCTGAATAATTCCGATATCAACATCATCTCCTTATTATATCATCATCACAATAATAATCGCCTGCTTTACTCGCCAGTAGTTTCCAGTGCCAGTTCCAGTGCTCAAAATTGCATTTTGTGATTAATTAAAAAATGATTATTCTTCAAAAATTGATCAGTGTTTAAAAAAAATCATCCATCAGCTGACTCAACAAGTGAAATTCAAAATTTATATTCTGTACTTTTGATTTGATTTTAAATTGCATTTTTCTATTATGATATAATTACAAATAATCTTTTTATATTATTCAAAATATCATGAGTTATAGTTTAAAATATTGAGTTTTCAAATTTCATCATATTTATTATTTAAAATTTATTCATAATTTTATAATTTGTTGAATTTGAAATTTATGTGCATGCTATTAATAACTAAGAAAAATGATTTCCCCAATTTTATTAAATTTATCTAACTTAAAGATTTTAAAAAATTATACATACAGACCTTGTGAACGAAAAAAGTAACATACTAAGATTCTTATATAATTAATAATTAATGGCACATGATAATTAGACAAATGTAGTGAATACCTCAGGGGAAATTTTTGCACCTCTGACAGTTATTGAGCTGCCCTCTATTATCACTGTGTCCAAATACTTGTTTTTTTACAAAATACAAATATTTTTTATATTACATTTTTTTTATTTCAAATCTCATGAGTATTTTGAGTCTTGAGTCTGTTACATTCATTCACAAGTGTTTTGTTTGATATTTTTGAATTTTGCAATTATTATCATCATTTCCAAATGATTTATTTGAAATACATGAATCTTACATTTATTTACATTTCTAAAAGTTTATATGAAACTATTCAATTTTACAAGTATTATTTTCATTTCCAAGAATTTCATTACATATTTTCGAATCTTATATTTATGGTTTGTTTCAAGTGTTTAATATGAAATACTTCAATTTGACACAATTATTTTCATATCCAAATTTTACCTGAAGTTTTGAATCTTGTTTTTTTATTTCCAGCTAAAATACTTAATTTAAAATCATTACTATACTGATATTTCATTTGGGTGAAATCATAATATTGATATTATATTTAACAATTTATTTCTAATTTAAATATCTTGTTAAGTCAGATTTTATAACATTTAAGATAATATAGGCAAAAATACCATAGACTGTCTTCATTAAATTAAGTTCATCAATTCAGTTTTTACAGAAAAATGGTCAAAATAGCTTTGTGCAATATACTGTTAAATTCATAATTATTTTGTTATCACTGTTGATTATTAAGGTAATGTAATATGATGAATGGGATTTCTGTATTAACGTTTATATTAATATGAAGGTAAGGGAAACTCGGGTATCACTTTTAATATGCTTTTAAATTTTAGTTTCTTACTTGACCACCACTATAAGGTAAGGCTGTGTGTCGAGGGCCCCGACATACTTCTGCGTCTTGCAGTGGGGGGGGGGGGGATTGTAATGATATTTTAATTATAATTTAAATTTAATTAATTTCCAAGATTTTATCTTAATTTGGTCCATAATAACTTTATTCTAAAATATTCTCTTATTTCTTTATCCAATTCCACTTTCTCTACTTAATTAATTCAAGAGAAGCTTTATAAAACTGCTGAATCGACAAAACGCCGATACTTTCACACGCTTGGCGTGATGGGGTAAAAAACTGTCCAGTAAGCACATTCTTTTCAAAAGATCCCTGTGTTTCCTTTACATGTGATTGACATGCATCAGAAATCCCTATCAGAATTTTATTAATATATTAGCACTATGAAGAAATATTTTCCCTATCAAAATCATAGGTTATATAAGACGAGGGATAATTTATTTCTCGCTTCTTCCCCACTTCTGTTTTTGCAACGCGCTGTGGCGGACGCACAATGCCCGCGTCTTTGCTTGTAAATAATAATGCTTTCCCGGTGGATTAAAAAGAACTTAAAAATGTAAAAAGTCTCTTCACTGTCTTCAAACTGAATTCTGCTTCACAACAAATAATGTTACTTTATATATATATATATATATATATATATATATATATATATATACACACAATAATCGCTCGTTTAAAATAATAAAATAAATTTTTTATCTTATAATTTCAAGAGAATTAATTTCAGCTTATAGAGTTTAAAATAATTTAAATTTAAAGATATTTTTAGGTAAAAAAAATATACATTACATAAAAAATTTTCATGACTTTTTAATATAATCTAATTATTCTATAAGACAATTTGTAGAGATTATTGATTAATAAGTTAATAATTAGTGTATGCTGGTCTGCAAGCCAATTTTGAAATATGAAAATCTATATAAAAATAATATTGTAAAATCTAAATGTTTTTTTTTAATTTTTATTTAAGAATTTTCGAATATGTAATTCTTATAAATTCGATGAAAGCCTTAAAATAACTTGGAAAGATGGATCATAAATGAAATAGTAAAGATGTGGAACAGCAATTATCTATTTAATAATCCGGTTCTATTTAAATGTTATCACATATTCAAAGATTACCACTTATGGATTTCTGTGCAATTTTAGAGGGCATTTAGAAATAGTTCGATGATTACGAAATAAATAATTTAATGGGATTATGCAAAAAGAACCGAATACTCCAAAAAGATTCTTAGAGGAAATGAAATTTTTGAAAAATATTTATTCCATTTACAAATATTTATTCGCATTACAAGGTTACATTTACATTACATTCACAAGGTTATTCGTATTGACATTTACATTACAAGGTTACATTCACACGGTTATTCGTATTGACATTTACATTACAAGGGTACATTCACACGGTTATTCGTATTCACATTTACATTTATAAGGTTACATTAAAAAATAATATGACAGAAAATTTAAATTATTCATGCTCCTTGGATACAGATAAATAAGAACTTATGTATTTAAAAATTTCTGAGTGTTAAATGATGAATTAAAAAGAAAAGTAATTGGAATAATACGACTTAATTTTAAATTGTTTTCTATTTAAAATTAATATTAAAAAATTAATATTTTCTTTTATTTGATGATTGGTTTCCTATTACAGGCCCGGACACCAGTCTTTCTGGCGTTGAAGGAATGGCTTTCTTGAATACCAAGTATAATGAAGAGGCCAATTTGGATTGGCCAGATGTACAAATTCATTTCGTTTCTGGTTCACCATCAACTGACTACACTCAAAGCTTTAAACAAAGCGTTGGAATGCCTGAAGAGGTAAATAAATATGTTAGAGTAGGAATATAAGAAACAAATACGGAAATGATCAAATATAGGGTGCCTATAATTAAATGATGGTATTTTAAAGTATCCACAGAAGAAACTATAGTTCAAAAAGTTATGAAATCAAGTGTCGGACATAATAAAAGAATGGAAGAATTTGAGCTGATAAAAAGTTTGGTTCAAAATTTCGTCACCAAAGGACGTTCTTTTAATTAGTGATACATTTTCATACAATAATTTTAAAAAATTATAAAACATATTCTAAATTACCACAATAAATTTCAGCTAATATATGTAATCGTAAGATAAAATGTTTCACATTTGATCGCAGTGGGTTATAAGAAATGCTGCCAGGCCATGAAGAAGATCTGATAAAAGTTCTTTAATTATCAGGCTTGGAAAGTATTTCAAGTGCCCGAACGCGATCCACAAAACACCGGTTATTTTCAAATAGATTCTCTAATTCTTGAGGTGCCTCTATGAAACATACATTACTACGAATGTTAGTAACTTTAAATAATGATGCGGAAATCGCATATAAAAATATATAGATAAAGTATAAGATGTTCAAAAAATATTTTTACACTTTAAATAATTATTAATAAAAAGAAACAAAAAGATATGCATGATATTGTATTCAATATAAAAGGTATTTATGGTCACTTGCAATGCCAGCCCTCTGGAGTGGCGAAACAGGAAATTCCTCAGTTCAGACTGGGTTCCCGAGCGAAAAGGGCTAAGAGATACATGCTCCTCTAAACCAAGAAACGAAATTCACTTATCTATTACTGTTCATTTACCTCCTGGGTATTATCAAGGGTATTATTAATATTGCAATTTTAATATCCTTTAATAATTTGATTAGTATTAATCAAATCACAATTTGATATATTGTGATTCACAATAAGCTGCTTAAAAAACATCAATCCACTTCATTTTACTGAGCTAGAGACAAAAGGTATAATTTTTCTCATATATCATTACAACATTAAAATAAGCATATCATTAGATCAGCCTTTTGGATCTACAAGGTAAACATGAATGCTGTCATGGCAAAATTTTATATGCCATCTGAAATCAGTTGCACCAATCATAAACTGTCAATTTCCATTATGTATAGTCCAAAATGTATGCTATTATTGATTTAAATTCGATGAAATTGATATTATCTTTGGGTGTCAAGTGATATTGAAACAAAAACTGCAATATAGAGGATTAGATGTCATGCAGTAAGATAAAATACTTGAATTTAAACAATCCTTTATTGAATTTTTTTCCTTCAATTTATTGAATTAAAAGGCTATCTGCTTATCGCTTTTCAAAATTTTTCAATGTATTTTTAAAAGTGCTGTAAGAGTGCTCAGATATTGAGTTGTCATTTCAAATCTTCATTCATCATGCATCTCATCTGTAGTGTTTCCATTTATGCATTGTTTTGTGATTCTGTCTTATTTTGGAAATTACTGCTATAATTGTCAGTACAAAATTTTATAAAACTCTATAAAGATTTTTTTTTTGTATTTATAATTAATTTTGGATTTTGCAGGTATATAGGAAAGTATATATACCTTACCTTGGAAAGAATACTTTCACCTTCTTCCCTGTTCTTCTGAGACCTAAAAGTAGAGGAACTCTTCGACTAAAATCAACTGATCCATATGAATATCCTCGGATTGATTTCAATCTTTTTGATGACGAAAGCGACTTGGATAAAGTAGTTGACGGTGAGTTGTTTTGCATTCATGTAATTTTTGACATTTGTAATATTTTTCTGGTGATTTATCTGCGAAGAAATTATTCATTTTGAAGATTATTCATATTATAATTTTATTATTATCCTTGATAAAATTATGATTAAAATTTTGTACAACTTCTTAAGTATTTATACTTATTCAAAGCACAGAAAAAATTATAATGTATCTTTTTTCTTATGTTCTTTCTTCAAGTATATTATGTTCAATTTTAAAGTCTCTCTGATAAATGGCTCTTTTTTTACAACATTTTGAATGGGGACTTCAATTATAATCACCCTGTATATATTGTTATAATGTTTTTATTATTCAGAATAATCTCTAGAATAAAATTGTTTTTAAATATGGCTTTTATGAAGTTTCGTACCACATTTTTTCATTGAATATTTATAATTAATTGAAAACATTAAAACATAATCGTATATTTCTAAAAATATTGTCATTAACTTTTGTAGTTTCCATTTAAGCTATATTATTTATTCCTACATCAAATTGTTAACCTACTCTAATAATTTAAAATTGACAAAGTTGTCATAAATATTAAAAATTTCTCTTTGATTTCTTTCAGTTATGAAGCAATGTATAAACCTCGTAACAAATACAAATGCTTTTAAGAAAATCGGAGCCAAGATGTTCACGATTAAAGCACCTGCTTGTGAGGAATACGAAATTTATTCTGATGATTACCTCAGATGTGTCGCCAGGAATTACCCTTTCAATATTTATCATCCTTCTGGTACTTGCAAAATGGGCGCTGCTGGTGATGATACAACTGTCGTGGATCCTCAGTTAAAGTAAAGTTACAAAAAAGAACATTATCATTCATATATTGCTCATATGAAGAATTCATATATTGCTCATATCATTCATATATTGCTCATATTGCTCATATGCCCTCAATCGGGGCAAGAATGAGATTTTATAGTCTGGTTTGATCTTATCCAGCATCATTCTGAAACTGGTAGATTAAATGAGCTTTATATAAAATCACTTTCACATATAAGCAATCTTCTGAAGCTTTATCTACTAGTGAGTGACAATTTTGAATAAATTTCCCCTGAAAGCAATATTTCATTTTAACAGAGCATGCGGTGATTTACATGAGCTTCATATAAAATCATCCGCACAATTGGGCAATCCGTTGAAAGGATTTTTTTTTTTTTTTTTTTTTTTTTTTTTTTTTTTTTTTTTTACTAACGAATGTCAAATATGAATTAATTCTCTCTGAAACTTCGCCAGGAAAGCAAAAATGCATCTACATGGATAATGTTTTTCTATTGTAATTATGATAATTGTTTGAACATAGTTTAATAGACGGAATCTATCACCACACTACAGAGTCTATGTTATTTTGCTTTATATTAGTTTTAAAATGTCGAGAAAAGTTTAATAAAAGAAATCTATCGCCACAATACAAAGGTTATGTTAATTTTCATTAAATTAATTTTAAAATGTCGAGAAAAATTTAATAGACGGAATCTATCATCACAATACAGAGGCTATGTTATTTTGCTTTATATTAGTTGTTAAATGTTGAGAAAAATTTTTGAACTTCAATACAAATTGAAGAAAATAGGCCTATCTATTTATGCTCAAAATTTAATTTTATTCAATGGCAAACTTTTACACTCAAAGCAAGAAAATTAAAATAAAATCTTAATAATAGCAAGTAAATAATGAACTAAAAGCAATAGAAAGTAAATAATAAACTGAACACAAAACCGTTTTAAATTCAATAGTAAAATTTGAATTAGTTTTCTTTTATTTCATAAATCATATGATAGATGATGGCTTACGATACAATATGATGATAGTAACGCTAGCTAATTCATATATTTCAGAAACCGTTACTTGTCTTTTTCATTATTGCACATTAAATTAGTGTTTATTTGTTATTGATAGTAATTCATTAGAGAAGTTCACCAAACAGCGATTAGAAATTAAAACTCAATTCTATAAATTGACCTTAAAACTAGTAGCTCTGTTGTTCATGATGATTATTCTCCTAATGATTTGCTGCTAGTGATTATTCATCTAATTTCATTGTTCATGAAATTAGATAAATAATCATCAGAAGCAAAATGAATCAAATACATGTTTTCATAGCATTAAAAGATTCCTATATTCAAGTTTCCTTTATCCTTGATACATTTTGAGAAATATAGGCATGTCAAATAGAGATCAAATTTACTACAATACTAATGCAATAACAATTACAATACAACTATAATAATAATTGTTGCTTATATTGCTGAAAAGGTGTCTTGAGGATATGTATTTTCATTAGTTCGTTCTGCATACGATTCACAAATAAATAAAAAAAATTTCTTAGATATTTATAGAATTTAGTGTTCACTGTATTGATCTCCAAAATTCAATATTTAAAAAACTAGATGTAAAACTCTTTCAAATCTTTCTTTGGCCTAAAGTATAGTCAAATTACCTATAACATTACTCGCCTGTGAAATCTCTTTAATGTCTTTTAATTTAAACAAATTTAAATCTTCAGATTCTTCATATAGTCTTATACAGAATGAGTTTCTTTCATAAGCTGTCACCCCCTAACTCATCTTTAATTTTATTTGCCGACAAGCATTCCACTATATTTTTAAAATTAATAATGACATCGGAAAAAAATAGAGTCATCATAAAAGAAATAAGTTCCCAGAATCTCCAAGAGGAGAAAATACAGCGTAGTTGATATAAAACGTAGATAATACTTCTAATTTCCATTTTTAACTTCGAATAAAAAATAATAATAAGTATAAAAATAACTTTACGAAGATAAATTTTCATTGCAACCTACCACTTTATTCGACAAACCATTTTTTTAAAAGTTCATTGTTAAAAAGAAAATCAAATGTAAAAATCGATCTCTAAACCACGCATTATAACCTCTATACCATTGATTCTATTTACCCCTATCAGTCGTTTTTTAATTTTATTTTTTTAACAAAATTTTTTATAAGACTTTCATAAAAAGTCTCACAATTTTTGGGTCCGTATGATTTATAGATTTAGATTCAAATGAATCAATACAAAATATTCATTCTAATGTCTAAAAGTTTTCAATTACATTTTAATGTATACTTTTTTTATTTTTAGGGTAAAGGGCATCAAGAATCTTCGCGTTATAGACGCATCTGTTTTGCCAAAGATTCCTACAGGAAATACGAATGCTCCGGTCATCATGATAGCTGAAAAGGCATCTGATATGATTAAGAATGAGAATCCTGACAGGACGAAATGCTTCCAGGGAGACGATGCCAGAATAAAGAGGAATCGATGGAAGAGAAAATAGTCTTATGAAACTGTTTTAAAATTTTTTGCAGAAAAAAAAATACAGTTTAAAGCAATAAATCGAATACAAAGATTATCATCTGTGATTTCATTCTGACTAAACTACAATTTTGTAAACACATTTTTTTTCCTACTTAACTAAAGATAAATATGAGCTTGGTTGGTAGGGCGTCGGATCCGCATCCCTTGTGTTGCGAGCCGACCGAAGATTACCCGTGTATGTGATGGCTGGTGCACGCAAAAATCTGTCGCGGCCCCAAAGTCCTCCTTGTCGAAGCAATACCACTGGGAGTATCGGCTCAGAGGTAATTGTTTTCTGATTTAGGTCCAAATTACGATTTATGGATGAGTGAATGAAATGCATAAATGAAGTCCACCCCGTAAAACGGGTTGTGACACACGAGTAGCTTAGACGTACTCTTGACTCTAGATGGCGCTACTGAAACAAGAGACGCTCACTCGGCTTAAAATCTTTGGCTTCGTCAGAGGGCTTGTCTATGACAAGTGCCATAAGAAACAACACAACAACGATAAATATCAATATACAAATAGAGAAGTAATAAACAAAGGTTTGTTTCATCAAATTTCTAATTTTAAAACCGATTTTATCCGATTACCAATCTGATTTTAAAACCGATTACCGAAAATCCTGTCTATTTAATTAATTGTAAGATTAACAATTTGTTTTTCTCTTCAGTTATGATCTGAAATATTTTAAAAAAAATATTATCAAAAAACCTGTTAAAGTTCATTATTTTTTCCTAAATGAAGACAAAGGGAAGAATCAAAAATTCTGTTGGCCATGATATAAAATTGGAGTTACAATTTTTTTAGGATACAGCATTCAGCCTTAGCAAATATATAAATCAAATCCATTACAAAACTAATTTTGGAAAGATTAAAATGAAAAAAAATTGTATCCATTGGAAAAAATTGCAATTCTTGTTGAATTACGTGTGGTAGTGCATCTCCAAATTAGGAAAAAGGGAAATGAGAAAAATTAGATACATAATATTTGTATTCGAAGGTTTTACACAATTTTTTGTTACATCTCGCATTAATACATATTTACATCATCTAATACATTAGTGGATGCATGCTTTCATCACCCACATATACTTATGTTAACATAACATTGAAAGAAAAAAAATTCAGATTAAGTGTTATCCAACGCTTACACATTTTTCATGTATTGTAATAAATGTGCTGTAATTGTACATGTATTGTATAACTTTCATGTATTGGTTTCATGTTTTTAAAAAAGCATCAAAGAACAAAGACTTCCTTCTTATTTCATTCTAATACTTTGTGTTGGTAAAGATGAAATTTTTGAACCAATTGCTAATTGACTTCCTAAAAGAAAGCTTTTGAAATACTGGACACTTATACATTCTCGATGACAGTATAGCACTTAATTAATTTCAGAACGTTCTAGTCAATTAATTCCATTCATTAAATTAAATTTACATCCATAATCGTCTCACCTGATAGTGAATATCGGAAGGAACTGATTTCAAGATTCCAGAATATTTGAAATATGGAAATGTGAATGAAACCCTAAAAAGTATAAAGTAATTAAAATTAAAAAATAATCATTATTATACTGATAGAGTTTTTAAAGTGCTGATTTCATGTTTAAAAAATAAACAATTAATTAATTAGATATTACGAATTTTCTTGCAGATGTTTCTTTATTAGAACAATGTATACTGTGCAGTAGTCAGAAATCAAATAATACGGTGTATAATCACATATAAGGAGAAGTCGAAATGAAATTAATAACGCGTTTAAACTCAATACCTTCATAACTAAGATAATAAAAATCAAAAGATAAACCTAAAGATAAATCAAATTATAGTTTGTCGAATAATGCAATTTGTATCAAAAGAGTTGCTCATTAAATATCCAAACAAGTTTGATTATATTTTGTTTGTGAGCGAATTTTATTTTTCGACAGACATTTTATGATTGACAATAAGTTAATAAACACTTTAAAATCTCGCTTTTAAAATAAATAAATTACACGGACTGATTAAGTTTAGAAACGTTTTGTTTATTGCAAAAGAAATTTTGAAAATGGAAAAAGAAATTTTATCAATATTAAGTTAAAAATCGTTTTAAGAAAAACATCATTTAAAAAAAAATACAAATCAATAATGACGACAGATGGCAGCACTAAGAAAAGCTTTTTTTCCCCATTTATCAACATTCAGTTTTTGGATAGTTCTGGCAATTCATTATTGTGAACTATGGCAGTCACTGAAATGTGGATTCCTAGTGTTGTTCATGCGCATTTATAATGAATATCTTTAATCGAGTAAATCAAAATCGAGACACTAAATGCAATTTGTGTTCTGATCAAATGTAATTTGATAATTTTTCCTCTTTCTACATAGTATTTCTTTCATTGGTGCTTATAACATTAGTCCTTTTCTTCTGAGTAGATATATAATATAAATTACAAATTTTAATTACTTAAATACAAGTATATAAAACTTTTGCATTATTGTTTGCTTTTATAAAAATCGCGCATCAAAGTTTGAACACCCCATCCTCAAGGATACACCATGCTATACCATTGATCACAATGTAAGGTTTTTTAGAAAAATACTAAAAATGTTAAAATTAAAGGTTAAAAGTTTTGTAATTTTAAAATATGTAATAAAAGCAAAACTAAAGATCAGCTTTCTCTACAAAACCGGAACTTTCATACGAAACCAATAAACAATAGATATTGAAAATCGGCCATAAGTACAACTCTCTCCCTTACTTGATCTGAATAAGTTCGAAAACATTACTCTTGTAATTAAAACAAATGTAACCAATTAAATTGCTTTAAAAATATTGCAAAAATGAAACATTGATACCTTCCATATTTATCTACCTTTGCCTAGAGGGCCGCGGTGGTTTGGTGGTAAGTTCTCGGCTTCGGAACCTGGAAGGTTTCAGGTTCGTGACCCGATTCCACCGAAGAACCGCCGTGCAAGCGAGTCTGGTGCATCTTAAGCCAGTCCAGGCAAAACGTCTGTCAAGCTGATGTGGTGTGGAGAGGAGGGTGCAAGCTTAGCTGACGTCCTCGTCATCTGACCGCGGTTACAAATTATAAGATCTGCCCCAAAATAGCTCTAGTGTTGCTTTAAAACGGGACGTTAATATAACTACACCAAACTATTTTTACCTATTTAATAACACGCCTCTGCATACAGCTGCTTAAATGTAAAGATTGGTATGGCATGAAATATAATATTGTGAGGTTTCATGGAATTCAAATACACAATAAAATTAATATCCTTTCACGAATAAAAATTCTATATTCTGCATTGTTTTCTAATATTTAGCTTTCTTTAAATTAAGAATTTTCTGCTAATAAACAATATTTTGTTTCTTTGCATAAATGTTTATCACATTCTTTTCATTATTTACTTTATAAAATTAGGAAAGCATTTTTTAATCTGTAACTCATTTAGAATTTTGCTTCGTATTTAATAATTTGTTACCGACAACAACAAATTTCCAAAGAAACTAAACATCCAAAGAAATTATCTGAACTAAATTTTTAATCAGAGAAAATTCATTTTTAATAAACTGAATGAACATACAATGTACTTGGGGATTCTTTATTAGTATCGTAGTGGCCGTATTTGAATAAATCAAGTCCTTGTTAATTTCTTAAGAAAGGTAGAAAATAATGGATTAAGAATCTTTTATATGTTAATCAATATAGAAGCTACTTTAAAAAATTCCTTTAAAATTTAGAAAAATATGTTACATTCTTCTCGCAATTCTCTCCTAGATTGAGTATCCTTTAATAAAAAGAACAAAGCAACCTTTAATCAACGTAAAATTCCATCATAAGGTAATTGTCGTTTCCATTGAAATTCCTTAACTTTACCAAAATAAGGGAAATAAGGGAAAATAAAATTATGGCTCAATATAATTTGATCAATTGGATTTAATATATGTGAAATACTGCAAGCTGCTGCTTATAAAACATGACTCAAATAGGCAACGCAAAAGGGATGTTGAGCAGGAGATCTGTAATTATTCTTGTCCAACAGGAATATATATTTTTACTTCCCCTTTTCCTTGAATTGAATTTTAATTTTCCATTCAAGTTATAATTGAAATAATTCATTGAGTATTCAAGAAAAGATTTCATTAACTGAAAAATGATTAAAAGGTTGGGATATTTGCTGTGAAAGAAAGGAAGTTAAATAACAGAGATTAAGCCGCTGGGAATTGTCTACAAGAAATGTTTGATGTTGAAAAATTATGAAGAATATTTTTTTTCCTCAGTAGAATTTATTTTTCTTTAAATTCTCACACACTCTAAAATATTAATCGTTCACCATGAATTTTTTAAAGATATTTTCTAATTCACCTGCTTTGAAATAGATGAAATCAATAACCCTTTTAAGGGCAATTCATAACATGTTTGAAAATACATTCATACTTTTAATAAGAAATAGTTGTTGGTAAAAAAAATATTTAACGTCTTTTAAATTTTTGCGTCACAATTTTGGGGAAATGTTTCAATTATAATATTTTGTTGTAATTCTGCGTATGTTTTATACACTGCTTGTAAGAAAATACAAACGCAGTATTTTAAGGAAACATTTTTGGTTATAAACAGCTAAATAATGAACTAATAATTTGAGAAGAAAAAGAAAAATCAAAGGGGAAAATGTTTATAGAAAGAATATTTATTTAAATGCTAAATAAATTTTAAAAAGTTTGAAAATTCTTATTCCTTGCTTTTTATTGTATATATGTTTACATCATATAGAATTTTTTCCTAAATTGAAAAAGTTATTTTTGATTTTTAGCATTGTACTTGATGATAAACTATTTTTGATTGACGAGTATGTATCTTTGTTTTTCAAAACATATGCTGATTATTCTTAAATTCATTCCAAGTTTAGAAGAAAATTACAACTGCAGGAATATAATTTCTGGGCCATTGTACAGCCTGTCAAAGGCTAGATATCTCCTAAAATCAACTGTGTGTTTGAATTTTACAGCCTTAAATTTGCTATAATAATTGAAATTATTTTGTGTGAAAAAAGGGGTTTCATGTATAGAGTTTCAAAACTTCAGTATTCTGACTATTTCCAGAGAATAACTTCAATCACTATTTTATTTTGTTTTCTATGCAATATCTAAATCCATGCATAATTTTAGATAAATTTTATTCAACGCTTCAAACGAAATACGAGAAAGAAAGTTATTTTACTTTAAACTAGAACGTGCAATCGTGATTACAAATTCCATAATATTCCAGATTGCTTTATTCTAAGGTTCAATATTCTTTTTTATCATTATTATTATTATTTCATGATTACTTACTATAAGAAAAGAAAAGTTGTTTTTCCTGTCTTCAAATGCCATCTATTGGAGCATTCGCATTTAGCATGGCCATTTTCTTATAGATAAAGCTTTCAACTAAGAAAAAATCTCTAAGTATTAAAAATAACAAGAATATGAGAAAGAGGATTTTAAAAGGTCTTCCATATCTATATTTTTTAACATTAAATTTATAAGAAATGAACATGCAAGTAAATATAAAAATAAAGAAATAATGCATTATGAATAAAAAATAAATTAGTATAAAAATTACTGTGAGAAAATGTTGAACACAATTTTGATATTTAAAATGATTTTTCGAAATTTATTATTTACACATTTTGAATGTCTGAAGAAGGGTACATTTAAAATTTCAGCAACCTCATTTTTATTCTGTATGATTCTATTGAAAGTCATAAGAAGTACAGGCAATTTCAAATCATACAGTTTTCTTAAAATCATGGAATATATTTATTATAGCACCATATCTTGTGTTATACATTCAAAATAAATTGTAGGAAGTTTAAATAAACAATTTCTTAAAAAGCTTTAATAAGTGCATTCACACAGAAAAGTGCCATAGCGGATATATAGATAGAAATAACATTATAAATTTATTATATGTAAACACAAATAGTAAGTATTATATTTTTAAATGCGTGAATTTGAGATTACAAAGCATCTCTATCTTTTGCAGATTTCTGGAGATTTTTATCTTCCTTCTAAGAAAAGAGGGAAAAACTGAAATTATGCCTACCTAGCTTTTCATATATGAAGTTGATAATGAAAAAAAGAACCAGTTAAAAGAAGAAAATTCAATGCATATTCTTAGACCCAAAATTTTGAATCTATAACAATATTTGACGAAATTGAACCAAGTCTACATTTTCTAAAAAGACATTTTTTTAATGTCAAAACCGAATGTATCTGCAAGTGATTTAGTCTTGTAAACTTCAAGTGGAAAAAAAAATGTTATTTACTCGAAATAAAATCAAAAAATTCATTTCATTTTTAAGTAGTTTTTATCGTTAATCTTTAAAGGGTGTCCAAAATGAGGGAATTCGGTTTTTATTTCCTTAAATATTGCACCTTGGCATAGATTTCCAATGATAAAGTTTCATTAGATAAAATAAACGTTTGTATGAAAACAGTTTAGTTTCTATAGAAAGAGATATTAAAAAAGTTACAAAACCCTCCCCCTGATAGCGGAATTGAGGGGGAAGGTATTCATTTTTTTAATTCAATGAATTAAAAAAATTACATTCAGGTATAAGCCTTGTCTTTTGAAAATATTTAAAACCATAAAGAAATAATTCTGTGTAGTTTCAAACAATTCATTAGTTTAACAAATTAAACTTAGTGTAAATGTACCAAAAATAATTAACCGATGTGGTGTATCTGTAAACAAAAATTCGCAATCAAAGCAGTCAAATAAAATATAGTTAAATTTCTTTTATATATTATTATTAATATAACCTAATATGGCAATATGTATATTAAATCTGGCTAATATAAAATAATATATATTTAATCTAATTAACCTGACAATCTATTAATCTAAACTAACAAAATACTTCATTCCATAAAGACAGGATAAAGCAAGACTAAAAGAGTATACAATGTTATAAATTTTGCTAGTGTGTTTCAACTCTAAAACTTATACTGTTATATCTATGAAAGCAAACTATACAATTGAAAACCTCGCAAATTGCATAAAACCTATTTTGCTATGCAATGTTCAATTCTTATATATTTTAAATGTTCAGATTAAAGTAAGAAGGGTTCGCAGCCTTTCATTACAATTACATAATCATTGTAACTTTTATTTAATATGTAATTTTTTCATTTACTTACAACAATTAAAAAAAATTTCTAAATAATGGGCATTTTTCCTAGAAATGACTCTTCATCAATACATTTTAAACCGCGATATTTTTTTCAATCATCGGCTTATCTATATTTAGGTTGTATGCTTAGAATTACTAATTAAACTGCTTCTAATTCGGTATCGATATAATTCAGAAATTATGAATCGGAAACCTTGGCCACGCCTTAATGAAAGAGGACGAAATCCTTTTGATGTCTTTGCTAATTGTTTCTCCTCTTTCTTTTCATTCTGCGAAGAATTTCTCAGTAACAAAAGGCTTTCTAAACGACACGCCCATCGAAGAGATCAAAAGGTCATCTGTTCTCTGGTTTGAAAGAGTTTCAAAGGCTCTTTATATCTGTATTTAAAATACCACTCTTACACATCAAACACACAATTGCTTTCTACAAAATTTCATACAATACAGAATCATATATAGAAATGACTTTCTTATTAAAACTTTAAATATTTAAAACAAATTAACGATAAAATATCTATTATTGCAACTTTGTGCGTTGAACTTCATTTTAGATATAGAACAAAAAGTAATTACTTTCCATATAACTCTCCAGAGGCTTTTAAATAAATAAATATGGATATCCACGCTGGAATGAATAAGGAAAAAAAATCACAATTTAACATAAGATTCAATGTTACTTTAGCTGTAGTCAAAATATTTTAAACTTGATTTTAAATATATTTATCTAACGAAGTTCATCAAAAATAATGACAGAAAATTAGGAATCTTAATTTATTGTTAAAATATAAATATATGATAACATGAATACATGCATAACATGATAACACTATAAACACGACGAGTGATTTAATTGATGATTTGGATATTATTCCTTCTACTAGCATTTTTAATACGTTCCTGATAAATTGTAGATATTTGGGGTTAAATCAAGAAATTAAGATAAGTAAAATGATTGAATTACAAAATATTTTTGTTTGTTTATTTCCTAATAAAAAATTTAACATCTGATCACAATTTATATCAAAAAAAAATTTAGTTTTTGCTATACGCGGCTGCTTCTTTTATTCTGCATTTTTTTTTCTTTTGCAGAATTTTAAAATTTTTACATGGATTTAAATTTTTTGTTAATTTTTCAATAAATTACTGGAAAGGGTACTATCTCGTACATTTTAATAAATATACTTGCGTATTTTAATCGTATAACATTGGTGAACACTATTTATGAAAATTTCTATTAGCGTGTAATCTTTGGCGATTAATCGCTTGGATGCGTTTAAAGAAAATAACCAGTACGTTGAATATATATTAATTTTCTATAGATTGAAAACAAAATTGGACACAGAATTACAGTTGTAGAAATAAAATTACATTTTTAATTTCATATATTTAAGTGGTTAAGATTTTGAGTTATCGCTTGTACATGATTATAAAAGCACAGACTGGCAGACGGTCAAACCCTTCAATAATTTGACACCAAATTAGTGAGATACCCACATATTGCTCTTTTTTCTACCAATTGTTTCGACAATTGGATACAAAACTACAAATGTAATCATAAAATGCACAAACTAAATTTCATAATTTGAGTCATTAAGTTATCGCTTTTGAAAATAAAGAGAAACACGCGGTCAATCTCTTGATGCACTTACTGTCAAATTCGATATGTAATTACATTTTAGATGTTAAAACTGTACATCAAATGTTATCCGTCTAGTCTTTTCGTTTTGTAATTATTGCAATAAATTACATTTGGACACCTGCAAAGATAGATTGCCTCAGAATGAATTTCTTTCAAAATTTGATAGGAATCTACAAATTTGTTGCTAAATCCACATACCAAATTACATCCATATAGCTCAGAGTGATTTTAAGTTATTGTATATACAGACAGAAAGACAGATATAATACCAAAAATGTGTTTCCCGAGCTCAGGTAGGTCTGAAACGTAAAGATTCGTCAAAATCTCGAATTTGAATATTTTGACAAAAATTATCTGCTTTATAAACGAGTACAAAATTCTTATATAAAACTTCTATTTTGTATAATACTTCATTCTACTTTGTATAGAGAAAGTATAAACTGAGTAAATGAGGAAAAATTGATTTATTATATGTGTAATATATATTTGTGATACAGAAGTGAATGTTTATTTCATCCGAGTAAGACAAAAGAAATGTATGTAATTGAAAGAGCCTATACTTGACTTTTAAGAGAAGGAGAATTACTTTTTCATTAATGAGAGTGTTAGCAATTATACTAGCTCTTTTTATTATTATAATTTTAACCCCAGCCCATCTTACCTAAAGTAAGATTGACAGAGAAACGCCTGACAAGATTCGGTTGGAAGAAATATTTATGTTAATAGATACTACACCCAACAGGCTTGGAAGGAAATAACAAAGTGCATATGCATTATAAAACGCGCTCCAAAAAAAGTGTACTCAGAAAGATCAGATTATGCTGTTTATTTCCTCTTAACACAGTTGAAAAATATTGTTAAGGCAAAGAAATTATGGAGAGAAAAAAAATTATTATCGTACATTAAAATATATTATGAATGCGATTAAAGTTCTATTTTATTTAGAGCATCACAGTTTTTTCCTTTTCTATTTTGATATCAGTATTTTTGAAAGAAAAATTTATTTTTCTATTTAATATAATTTTTGTTAGAATTATTTTATAAACAATTAAGGTCTAAAAAATGTGCAATAAAATCTACCGTGACTTTTAAAAGCTTCTGAAAAGCCATTATGCAATCGTATTTTGTTAAAAGAAATTAAAAAATTAATATACTAGAAATTTTAAAATTAAAATTATAAACATCAGCTTGATGCAAATAAAGAACAATTGTTTCAAAATTACTTACATTTTGACTCCAAATGTGATGTCAGACTCTAGATTTTTTTTATACTGTCCCGAAAGTTTCCTTCCTACATAATGTTGGTTCATGTGGGAACCAGTTTTCTCCCTGAAATATAATGCTACTATTATCTTGAAACATTGCTTTGACTATGCACGGAGCTGATGTAGCTGGGTCATAATTGAAATTATGTTAAGTCGCACTACCCTCCGTTGCATATCAATCTGAAGTCTTTACCATTTATTCATCGAATTCCTTTTTGAAAAGAATATAAAAATGTTCAATACCTCCACCATTCTCGCGAACGCGTATTGCATAAATACAATGCCTGTAGCAGTGTATTTATCCCTATTGAGTAATTATGAAACTGCTTATTTCCCCCCCCCCAAAGAAAAATTTACATACACACACACACACACACACACACACACACACACACACACACACACA
>JAPMOR010124926.1:32279-65674 GCA_026543865.1 Argiope aurantia
ACACACACACACACACACACACACACACACACACACACACACACACATACATACATACATACATACGCACATGCACTTGAAGTATCATAGCTAAGTCATCCCTTCCTCTCTGCTACATGAAAGCTTGAAGGGAGTCATCTGATCGTGTTGGGAACTCCCTTCCAAAACTTTCACTTCAAAGCAAAAAGTTGGGTATACATACTAGGTATCATATTCAATAAATTCATTCATTAACGAAATGGAAAAAGGATGCGATGCATATAGAGATTTTTTTACAAGGTGTTTTGTTGCTATTTATTTGAATATATAATATCTATCCATACTAATTTGTACTAAGAGATAAAGTAGTAAACTTCTTGAGAAAAATTAGTGAAACGCAACAGAAACAAATTGAAGAAAAATTTCTTTATCATATTGTTTGCCATGCGGATAACCGGTGACGGATATATGGTTATTTCAATAATATCGTGGGAGCATAAGCGATTGGCAAAGTAGACAGATGTTTGAGCAATCATTCAGAGCTGATGGATATTTTAGACACTCTCTGAATATTTTACTATATAAAGAGTTTGAAGTAGACATTCTGAATATGGCTACAAATTTGGTTAGGTAGTATTATTTTAAAGAATCATAATATATATTCATTTATAATAAAGTTATTGCTTTAACAATGTGAATGCATTGACGATTGTACTAAAAACAAAGTTAAAATTTGTTAAAAAGTACACAAAATAATAAAATACTAATCATGTGCATATATACTTGCAGAATAAATCTGAATTCAATAAATTTATATAACAACTTATGACTATTAGTATATTAAAAATTAGAAAAATAGCATATGATGTTCTTTTATCAATGATGCCTTTGGTTGAATTTCCTTTTACAAAAGATCATGGCAGTATTTTCACAGCAGTGTAATTTTGTCCATGAGTAATTATCATTTTCCATTGAAACTATTGAACCACGACAATTAAGATTGTAGCAATATAATTTGGTAAACTGTATTTAACATATGTGAAACATTGCAGTCTTCTGCTTCTTACAAAGCCTCACTTAAGCAGATAAGTCTGTACAAAGAGGGTGTTGCACAAATTGTCTTTAACAATTCTTGTCTAGCTAGAATGTGTATTATTACAGCCTATTTCTCCTAAATAGCATACTCATTTTTCCACTCAGATTACGATATGATATAATTTATTTTGCATTCAAGAAAAGGATTCATTTACTCGAAAGATGATTACAGGTCTTACATTTCAGCCATTAAACAGAAATCATGCATCTTCCACAAGATTGGTTTATAAGTTGCATTTTGAAAGCTGTTCATCGTACTGCGAAGAAAATATTAATTGAAAATGTAATTTCCAAATGTTTTATGGATATTTATATCTATAAATATTAAGCAATGGATAGAAGAATATTTCATCATCTCTGTCAAAATTCAAACTGAAAATTATTTACTAGAATTGTTTGACACTATAAGGTCAGGAACAGTTTCTTTTGCCTGATACAAATTAAAGGAAATTATATATTTTTCCTGTGAATCTTTATTTTTTCAAATTCTCACATACACCTAAAAACTAGTCATGAGACATGGATTTTGTCCTATATATTATGATTTCTTTGTTATGAATTACGTTAAATCAACACTCCACTTTTAAAGTAAGTCATAGAATGTTGGAAAATGAAACTCAGAATTTTCAGAATTGCCGATTTGAGGGAGGGGTCACGAAGTTCTTGAACTCAAGGCTCTCAACCTTCGGAGTAAACAAGTGATAGGGGTATGAATATGGCATTGAGATTAGTTAGCAAGTAGCTCTTCTATATTAAGCGACTATTTTGCACGAAACAATAAACCGATTATAATTTACATTTCCAAAGACACAAAAAAATAAGGTAAAGAAGCAGAAATTTGCATTTGTGTTTTTTCACCAAAAATCGGTCTATAGTCAAGTCGGTGCGATAAAGCTTTTATAAAATGTATGAATGAGATAGCAAAGTCTCTTGGCGTTTTTTAGAAACAGTATGTGTACGTTCCGATTTCTTTAACGGCGATAATGTCGATTATATCTATTTTCTCTAAGAATCTGGTTCAAAGATGTTTATTGAATTCTTGCAATGGTACAAGGCTGAGAACTTTGCGAATGTCATTGTTTCTTACAAAATGGTGCTGTAACGGCATGTTGCTGATTTTCCGAACTGCCACATTCTATAATCTTTCTAGAGCAGTTGTGTGGATCTTTGTAGCAGGCTCACAAATAGGAGATATAATTTTAGAAAGGAAGTAGAATTATGTATTGTGTAAAAAGTAGAGAAATATGTTTGTTACAGAATGTTTGGCGTAAGAACTAATATTCATAATTCTTTTTAACAAATTCCTATAGTTTAAATTGTACTAAAATTCTTAATTAACTACTCATTATTATAAAAAAACATAAGTGTTTCATTAAGATTTCAACAAAAGGCTAGTTGTATAGTTAAATTAAAAAATATTTTTTTATAAAAAATAAATTATTAGGTCAACATTGTAATAATAATAATTTTTGTAAACTAATTGTTAATTAATAAGAGTGTAATTTCAGTGTTGCAAAATTCATCGCTAATTAGTTTCGGACAATAATTCAAAGAACTCACATAGAGACAATGCACGAATCACCTCAATGCATAAAAGTTTCCATTTGCACAATACCTCATAATTTGACATTATTTCAAAATCATTCCAAAATAGCTCTTGCATAAATTCAGACAGGACTTTAAGAAATCGAACGTAGTTTATGTCTACCCAAGTTTAGGCAACTGGTGTGATGCATCTTTAAACATAAATTTACATTAGAAAACGATTCAAATGAATTACAATAAATCCAAATTCATTACACTGGAATAACAAAAAAAAAAAGGAAAGGAGACTTAAGAAATAATACAAAACCTTAAGAACTCTAATAGTTTAAAATTTATCAAGCTGTTTGAATTGTAGAATTTATACTATTTAAGCCATAATAAAAATAAAGCTCTACATGCTTTACTATATGTCTTGGAAATTAAGGAAATCAAATAAAACTGATTTTGTTATGAAATATCTTTTCCTGTGCTTTCTAAATGTTTTTATTGATGTAGAAAGATGGGTGCAATATCATTACGATTACATAACTATAGTAACTTTTATAATTGTTTTGTTAAACAATTTTAAAATCTTTCTTAATGTTTCAATTTTTATTTTTAAAACTGGAACGAAATTTTTGAACTTATTGAAATATTTTTCTAACTTCAGCATGTTTTTGTTTAGGCTGTTTGTTTAGCAGTATTAATTAAATTGCTCCTGAATGAAATAGTATTTTCATTTTCATTCTAATTGTTTTTCCTTCCCCTTTTTAAGTATGTTCCAAGTACAATAACATTCTTAAATGGAAAACACAATCATGATCTAAAGTTTACCCATCTTGCCGTTTCTAAGCAGTTTCGAGAGGTTCTTGTACTTCATGTAAAACAAGTTTCTTCCATTCTTAAGTCGTTCAAAGCAAACGATTGAGAAATTTCTCTACAAAAATCCAAATAGCATTAAATGCGTAGTGATAACTTCATCATTAAAAACAATAATACAAGTATATAATATTTAAAGCTGACTCATGATAAAAAACAATTATCATAGCTGCTCTGTGCGTTGACTTTTATTGTATATGTAAAATTAGAGGAAATATTTGGCATTTTTATAGCTTTCTCGCAATTATTGATTAAATAGGATGATGCGGATAGTGAAAAAAAAATTTTCACAATTTTTAACAAGATATGTTTTACCCTGAAAAATATTTAAAGATAAATTTAATTATCGATAACGAAAAATCACGAGAAAAATTTCAGGAATAAAATTCAGATTTTTAATATAAATGTATACTCACAAACAATTTCTCGCCATCAAAAATAAATAAATACATTTAAAGTTGATGATGACAGAGATGATCTTGAAGTTATTTCTTATTATGATCAGTTTCGAATAAATTTTGGATGATTTTATCTAAATCAAAATCTTAGATAATTAAAATAAATGTAGCACAAAAGATTTTTGATAGTTTATTCTTTTTAAATAAACCTAATATAGAATCCCAACCCTTTCGAAAAACTAGTTTTCATCATACAATGGAGATTATTAGATTTTTTTTAATTTGCCAAGATGACATGAGAAAGAATTTCTCATGGATTTGTTCAAGAATTTTACTAATTTTTAAAATGCAAATCATTGTATAAAAATTGATTTGTTTTAGTGGAATGAATGTTTATGATACAGAAAATTATTCTTATTATTTAGTATAATGAAAGAAATATTTTTGAAACATAGCGTACTCGGCCTTGAGGGGAGAATACCGACGTTCACTTTCATTGACCATAGCATTAACAATTTCAGTCAGAATTGCGCAAATGTTGATGTCTGAATAATGTGGTTTTTCTTATGAATGTATTATAAGGAGTGGTGAATACTGAAATTCAACATGAGCCGTAGTTAAGAATTTGCAACCGTTTAAGATTGGAAAAATTACATTTGCTTCAAAGTTGTATTAATGAAAATAAAAAAAAATCACAGCTTACATACTGCAGCATTCCAGAAAATGTGAAAATGATTAAAATAATGAATTTTTGAAGTCTGCAACTGTAACTTAAAAAATAGAATTCATTTAAGACTTTTTGTGTACTGAAAATTCGCCCTGCACTTGTTTTCAAATCATAAAGATTTAAATTAATTAATGATTAATTATTTAACTATTAATAATTACTAACTTTAACCTAAAATGTTACAAAACTAACAATTTTCCGATTATTTGAAAAGTGTCGTATTCTTCTTCAACTGGTATAAACCTGTGATAATTCTCAGCAAAAGATTTAAGAATGCACATTTACTAACTATTTTGATACGAAACACATTCTGATTTTTAGTCCACCTGAGAAAAATTAGTCGTTCCGTATTTGCTTTTATATAACATTTAAATAAATACCAGAAATTTTGTTCTCTTTCTATAACTAAGACCAATTGTTGGATAAAAAACACAAATTCATTTATATATAGAAATTAGATAAAGATTTTGAAAAATATATATAAGTAAATAAATTAGAATTTTCTGAAGTGTAATTCACATTAAGTTTACAATTTCTCAATTATCACTAGCATTTTTATATGATGAGAAAAATATTGAACACATTTTATTTGGCTGCTGCTGCATCTCAAATGATTCGCTACTTTTAATTCTAATTCATTATTCTTTTTTCTAAGGGTTAGTACAAAATGACGAACAACATTAAAATGATAGTTTTTTGAAATTTTAATTAAACATTAATAGTTAGACGTTTTCCGTGATAATATCCAAAATTACTACAGTACAAAAAAATTTACATTATCGTAAAAAAATAATTAAAAATTAATTTTATAAAATTATTTTTAATTTTGGTTTTTAAATTTTTTTGAAAGGGAAATTAAAACTGACTTTTATGATGTACCAGAGAACATTTTATCGAATAATGTTTTGAGGCATTGCAGAAATTATATAAAAAAAACATTCTGTAATGATCATAAAACTTCGATGCTGAACGACTTTTTTTCTTTGATTACTTCTAAAAATAGTTTTCAGCTTTAGAAAAAAAAAGCCTTTGTATTAAATGAAACTTAATTAAATTCCCCTTAATTTAAAGTTAAAATTTTATGGGGTTACAGAAATTTAGAAAGATACATAATGCAATGAATAGAAAGCTTGAAGGTTCATGCAATGGCTACAAAATATATATACAAAATTCTAAATATAAAAATATTTTGCTGTAGAAAATAGACCAAGTGCCATAAAATTTTTAATTCAAAAATTTTAGCATTAATCCCACCGAATCAACTTGCGGCCAAAGATGGTTAGTCTGAAATAAAATGAAATAAAAATGCTTTACTGTCTCCATTAGAGTGTGGGATTTCTTCACACGTACCTAGGTAAGGGAATTATAGGGATCTTTTAAAAGAATGTCATAGCTCGAATAATTTTTATCATTTCACTCGATGTCAGAAATTTCACAGAACTTTCGTTACATTAATTAAATAAAAAAGGTGGAATTGGATCAGTAAATAAGAGAATATTTTGGAATGCAGTTAATATGGGCTGAACCAAGATAAAATTTTGGAAATTAATTAGGATTAAATAAAATTTTAAAATAGCATTAAATTATATATAATACTTTTATCAATATTTTACATTTTCTAAAATCCTAACAGGATTTGGTTCATAATGAGCGGCTCCTGAACCATCTTATCTAATTTTTATTTATTCATTCCCCACGCTAACTCAGCTTAACTTACAGGGTGTGAAATTTTGACAGAAGTCGTCGGGAAGAAAACTTTCTGTGCGCACATAGTACAAACATAAAAAAAAAAATCAGCTAGTAGTATAGAAACGCATAGAGAAAAATTTATTACCAAGGTATACTCTCAAGTAATTCTACACCTACAATAATATAAAAGAGGTTATTTTTCTTTTCATTTGTCCTACAGATTCGAAATCTTATACATCCAAAAAAGTGATAGGAATAAGGCAAAGCAATAAAGTGCATCATATCAGCAAAACTGAACATAAGATTGTTTATCTCTAAAGTAAACTAATTTATTTTCTATTATTGTTTTACCTTTTCCTCTTACATATTCTAAAAAAAAACATGCAGTTTATTATTATGAAATAAATGGGGTCATTTTTAACGATTGACATATTTATTATAAGAACAGAAAATAAAATTTAAAAAATGCCATAACAATTCTTATCTGTCTGCGAAAACGGTAACCTTATAGAAATGGAGAAAATAAGCTTTTGTTGATCATTACTTTAAAGTTATTGAATATTTCCTCACAAAAATCAGTCAATAAATTCAAAGAATGCTTGAAACTAGATAAAAAAAATGCTTTTATATTATATTTTAGAATAATTATTATTAATATAAATAAGGGGCAATCTGTTTCGATTAGGCCAACTTAAAAAATGCATGTGGGAAATTAAGAAAAGATTTGTTCCGATGATGAAGGTTAGATACCTACGATAACGGAACTCCAATCATTTCTACACCACTCCTTTAATATAGTAAAGTTCGATAGATTATGATTTATTATTTATGTAATGTACTTTGATACAACTTGGTTTCCAATTAATAGAAAACAATACCCAAATACGCTATTTCTATTTAGTTTATTATATAGTGGATTCTATTTTCTCAACGAAGACAGTTGGTCCATATTCAATCGAATGTATATAATTTTGGATACGCTAGATTTAACCCCATGGAAGGTTAATTTATTAATCCTTTTAATTAGAAGAATAATCTTTTTTGAGAAATTTATTGTTATTTCAATCCATATAATATCAAGTTCTTTCCTATAATCTTTTTTGAGAAATTTATTGCTACTTCAATCCATATAATAGCTTAAAGGGGATATAAGATACTTAGGCGAATATTAGAGATTTTTTGAATTTTTAATTTATTTCTGCTTCGATTTAATCAATATTTTATGTGTCAAAAATTCTTTTATTCTATTTATATGATATTCTATTATTGGTTGATGAGCTAGTTAAATAATTTTAATTTTTTTTAACCTAAATTTATGAAATTTTGAATAAAATCTGATATGATAATTATTCACTAAATTTAAAGGTGAATGCAAGTGTTTCTGAATTTAGAAGAATGGATTCAAACAGTACGATCAAGAAAATAACTTTATTTAACATTAAAAAAATGTTTGATTTAACAAAAAACTTAACGAAGTTAATTTTGGAAATCTAATTTATGGAAATAAATAATTCATTTTTAATAAAGCGTTTTTGCGACCAGCTAGTTCACTAAAAATAACTGCTACGTATATGCGAATTCATTCATATCTATTATAAATAATTAGATGCTCACGATTGTATCAATAACGTATTTTTAATAACAAATTGGTATAGAGATTAAAGTCATGTTAATTTAATTGTCTGTTTTATTTAATATATATAAAACAGACGGTAATGGCGATAAATTCCATGGTATCACAGAGTCATTGAAAAAGTGATGGTTGAATAATCTATGCTCTAAATGCGCGCTGTTTTTCAAGGGTTTGTAATATTGCTTGCTTATTCTTGCTTATTCTTTATTCATTTGACTCATCTATTTATTCTGGCATATCGTAAGCAAACAATACGCAGAATTTTTAATCGTCAACTTTCAACAATGGAAATGAACTCATATCCTTACATATTTGATGAGACAATGAAACTGGTTTGAATTTTTGCAATAATTAAATCAATTTCTAAAATCAATCAAAAACTATTTTTTAAGAAAATATTAAAATTTAAATAAGATGGTTTAATCGGTATCATTAAAAAGGTAGCTTTTAATTTTGAAACGGTAGGAAATCTATATTTTCTTGAAATAATGGTATCACGGAAAAGCTCCATGATCAGACTGAAATAATAATAAATAATACTTTCTATATCCAAAGGAAATAAAAGGTATAGAATGGAAGGCCGAAAAATCTTTGTATATAATTCTAAACTATCTGAACTCATTTCAATTCATTTGACTCATCTATCTATCCTGGCATATCTGTACTCATTTGACAATTCATATTATATGTACATTATTTTTGATACGTGGACTATCTAGAAAAAAAGTCGCATTTGCAAGAACATTCTCAACTGCTTTGTAATTGCTAATCTATATGCAGTTTCAAAAAAAACTCCACCCAGGATGATGAACTATTGATAAAAACAGATGCGTATATATCCAAGCAAAATATATTTTATATGAAAAACAGATTTTATTTTGTATCATCATCCAATATCAGATAATTCTTACAGTTTTCCGATATCGAATTATAAGAGATAATTTCTGAGCATGATGATGCATTTCTAGTTTATGCATGAAATGGATTCTATGCTTTTATGTATCAGTTTGCATATTCATTGTAATTTGATGAAAGATAGGGAAAAAATGAGTAAGAAAAATCTCAAGAATATTTTCTTTTCATCAGATGTCATTTAAGCACTTATTCTTCACGTTTATTTATATAATATTTGTACCAATCCCCCCCCCCAAAAAAAAGACATCAAGAGTAGTTACAAGATATTATAACTGGAAACAATTATTTAATATTAAAGATTCTTTTCTTCAATTAAACTGAAATATTTGTGCAGTAAAAAATTTTATGATAGAAAGATTTTACGATAAATTATATATCAAAAATAAGGTATCCGCCTTCATATGATATAAAAATAAAATGTATTTAAAATTCTCTCAGTATGTTATTTACTACTTTTTAAACAGAAAATGATGATGCAAATATTTATTATTTATTTCTATGCGTTGCATTAATTTTACTGAATTTTAATTGTTGAATTGTTCAAAAAGTATCCGCCAATATTTATAAATTATCGAAAACTATTTTTTGTACTAACATTAAAATTTATTCAATTATATGGATGTCGTTTTATAACTAGCTGCCTTTGGCGACCAGCCGGTTCGCCAATCTTACTGTTCGTTAAAATTTTAATAATTAAATATTTTATGCAATTCATACTTTAATAGCTTCTTCATCAAAATATTAATAAATAAATAATTAATTTTAATGCATAATAAATAATTTTTAATGCATCAAACACTAAGAAAATAAAACGAATCGTTTAAAATAATCGGTCGAAAACAGGTTAAAATAAACTACTTAAAAAACGATATACTTAAAACTATAAGCATATACAAATAATATATAACATAAATACAATTTAATTACAAAAGCATACAACTAACCTAAAAATAATTTAAATTAAGTCCACATCCGTTAATAATAGTTTTCAACAATCAGAACACATTGCGCATGCGTGAATTTTCATCGCCAGTTGGGGTAACACTATACAGATTAGAAATTTTTAATTTCCTTTATTCTGTTTTATTTTAATCCAAAAGTACTTCAGAATGAATCTGAAAGATCGATTAATTAGCAATGTTGAATTTTAAATGCATCAAACATTAAAAAAATAAACAGAATTATTTGAAATAATCGGTCGAAAAATGTTAAGCCTAGCCTCATTAGTGTGAGGAAAAAAACTGAAGCCTTACACATTTGGCGGCATGGAAAATGGAAAGATTTTTTTGGGGGGAAAGTTAGAATTTTAATTATTAATTAAAAACTAATTAAAAATTTTAAAAAATTGATCCTAAATGCAAATTCCCGACTTCCAAGGTATGCATGTACCAAATTCGGTAGCTGTAGGTCAAACGGTCTTGCCTGTAGAGCGCCAACACACACGCACACACATTCAGCTTTATATAAGTATAGATTATTTGCTGTCTACCAGCAAGTTTCATTATTCCTCTGTTCTTCGAATCTTTCTCACTTTTTATTTTTTAAAAATAATTTATAGATTTCTAGATAATTCAATTTTTCTCCCAAGTGAATATTGCAAAATCAGACACTCATGGTAGTCAGAATGCAAGCTAGAATGATTTGGAAAGTAATTAGATATCCTAACCATTGTCCAATAATTTCCGTTTGATAGCCAAAAGTACACTTCGACAAGCATTATTCTATTGAACACCTAACTCTTAACGTTGTGCTAATTTTGGATACTTTTGGCGAATGGATTGCTTCAAATTGTCTAGCTAGGTACTATGTTTAAACAAATTAGTTGTTTCCGTAGGCGGCAACAGTTCATAACAGAAAATCCGTTATAAATTTATCAGCAACAAATCATATTTTCTAGAGAAGAGCATTGGCCTTCGTAGTGGTGGATCGCAAATGACTAAAATCAATTTTCTCTCCCTTTACTTAAAAGTTTTGTAGATACCTCTTTATTAATTGATGCTTATATTCCATTTAAAAATAAGGAGTTTTCATTGTCTTCAAGACAGTGACTCGTACTTACAAATGCAGTTCAAATAAAAATTTCAATTAAGATAATTGATATCAAACATCAAAGTGACCATGGAATCAAAGTACCATCAAATGGTCAGAAATTATAAAACGCAACATTTAAAATTTTTTTGCTCACGACAGAAAAATACCGATTTGTAATTAAAGCCTTAATTTTGTACATTTCTGCATTATTAATTTATTGGAATATAGTCTAAGCGCAAATTTATATCTTTAAAAGCAATCTTAATCAACGAATACCTCTTTTGGTTCGCCATATTTACATTTTCTCAAACCGAAATAAAGATACTGTTACAAACCTGCAATTCGGCTTCCCAGCATAGTTTGTTCCATCGTCGGAAAGACAGTTTTAAAGTCATCGGTACTATACGGCGTCCAGGTGGCGCGTCGGAGGTCCCAGCGCTTGGCGACAAACTTAGCGACCATTTGGCGACTTGGCGACGAATTTGGCGACTTTGGTGCCAAAATAGATAACCGAAACTTCGAGAATTTTCCCGATCCGTCGAGTAGGAACCGAGATACGCCTCGAACGTTCCTGATTGGTTGAGAGGCTTCTAGCCCCACCTCCTGAGACCTATAAAAGGGTCCACAGCTGCCAGAGCAGGCAAGTGAAGTCCGAAGACGGAGCGGAGGAGTCGTAAGCGACAAAGCGGAGTAGGCGGAAACGGCGGTGAGCAGCGACGGAGTCAAGCTCGTGCTGAACTGAACTGAGCTGTGCGCTACTGGTCTTCCAGGGATTAGCAGAGTAGTGACGGAGTCAAACTAGTGCTGAACAAAGCTGTGCGCTACTGTCTGCAGTAGATTCTTGTTGTATGCTGCACGTCTCGGCTGAAGATAATCGACTTTTATTCTGTATATAGCTGTCGCTTTTGTGCTGTCATGTGTGTCTTCGTGTAAATAAACGTCGTTGTTTCTTTTTCCATTGCCGCCTGATTATTGAGCGTTCTACACACCATATCACTTCCACTATCCAAACGAACCCCGGTAGAAATTTCATAACAATACTAATTTAGATGCTGAGTAGTCAGAAATATTGACGAGAATATCACTTTTCAGAAAATATAGAATTTAAGATGTGACACCAAGATTTCAGCCTGTCTACAGTAATCATTGCAAAATATTGCATATTTAATATAAAATTATATAATTAATATAAAAAATAGAATATAAAAATTACTAGTTGAAAATTTTGTATTTAGATTTTAAGAAACAAAAGTATCAACATGAAAGTACAAATTTATATATCTAAATGTAATTAATCCTTAAAATTGCATAAGCTTCATTCAATAAAATCAATATTGAAATTAATTAATCTCCATTTATAAAAGAAAATTATTGTGAACGTATTGTTAGAACGTATTTCTAAGGAAAATTGCTTCCCAGCAAAATCTATTGCACTGAAAACCAAGAAATTTGACATAATTGCAATAATTTTGATTGCGATTCAATGCACCTGAAAGTCAGAATTTTAGATTGAATGAAGAAAAATGTTATTTATTATTTTGTACTGTTTTGAAGTTTTTTTCCGTAGTACCATATCGTCGAATTCTAGAAATATAATCACTGCAAGCAATAACAGAAGAAAGCAAACAAACCGAAAAAAAATTGTTTTTTGTCTGTAAACTTATTCAATCAATTTTGAAAAGTTTTTTAAAACATTCATTTTTTTCAAAAAAGCAAATTACGAATTAAAACTAAAATTTCTTTGATTTTTTAATTTAGTAATACATTTAAAAAAATTCTTTTAGAAAGCTCGAACTGGAGCATTTCTTCCAAGTCTAAAAACAAAGTAATCGCAACACTTTGGAATATTGACCCAGATAAAGTCATTTAAAATTTCCTACGGTTTTCCTTTTTTACCATCTATATTAATAATTAAAAAAAATCACGAAATTTACTTTTAGAAAATTTAAGTCGAATTGCATATTTGGTGGCAAATATTCTAATTTCGCTAACTTTTTTTCTTCTTTTAAACGTAACTTTGATTCCATTTATTTCTTCCGCACATCATTCATATAAATTATTATTTATGATCTAGGTCAAGAAAAAAATGCGTAGAATCATTACTATTCTTTTTATACTTCTTTTTAAAACTTTATTTTATATTATATTATGATTTCGCTGACATTTGTCACATTACGAGAGATGATGTGGAATCTACTAGTCATTGTTATTATTTCGACAGAAAAATTTGCATATACAATTCAACAAAAATTGATAACAATATTACGTGTGGAAATAGACTAGCCAATTATTGAACTATTTATAATTTTAATAATTTTAACAAGTAACTAAATAGCTTTTTAAAATTAAATTATTAATATTTTTATTTATTTTATTTTTTGGCAGCAAACTATATCAAAATTATTCACTGTAAGAATGTCATAAATTGGCATTTTTAAAATCATTTTAAACATTTTTTTTTTAATTTTTCCCAGCTTAATGAACAAATAATCGATTAATTTTAATTCAATTTTGATTTGATACAAATGGAACCCCTAGTAGGAAATTCAACAAGAAATCAAATCCATTTAATCGAATTTATAATAATAAATTATGAAATATCTTAAATACTAAAAATGCAATTGAGCAATAATTTTTTTTAAATGTCTCTTTCAAATACAATTTATAACACAAACTTAGAAATCAATATTTTCTTTATCAAAAGATATTGGAACCAAAGCAAAAATATAAAGTCGTAAAGCGCTGGAAGCAAACCTTTATAGATATAAGTCAAAGTAAATATCTGAAATAAAAATCC
Organism: Argiope aurantia; assembly: GCA_026543865.1. Lineage (NCBI taxonomy): Eukaryota > Metazoa > Arthropoda > Arachnida > Araneae > Araneidae > Argiope > Argiope aurantia. The sequence goes on from JAPMOR010124926.1 coordinate 45,947, forward strand.
CTTATTAATTAAAAATGCTATAATTATTTATTGATATAATAAAATAAAATATTAATTTAGTTGCTGTACTTCATATTTTTGCATTATTTTATCATAATCCCAAGAAATATTTTTAAAGAAATATTAGTTTCTAAAATTTAATACACCCAAAAAAATGTTTTCAAAAATTCTTCTTTAGAATTATTTTATGAGTAAAAACATTCGGAAAATTTAATTGTGAATTTTAAAGACTCTTAAATGCCATTACATAATCACATTTTACTGCAAGGAAATAAAATCATATAGATTAGCTACATGCAAATATAGAAGGTCGGTTTTGCAATCACCTGCCTTTGATGACTGCACATGTGACGTCAGACTCCAGATAAGATCCTTTATATTATCCTGAAGTTTTCGTATCTCAGTGATCATGGTACCGGCGAGAACTTGACTTCTCTCTGAAATATACTCCTATTAATATCACGAAATATGTTTTTCACTAAACTTGGGCCCGATATAGCCAGATTTCTGCTGGGAATATTTTACCTTCTTCTTCCCCAAATTGCTTATCAACCGGAAGTATCTAATAATTTTGATACTGAATATGATTATGTTGTTGGTATGTAGAATTTATTTTTAATTTTGTCTTACATAAAATTCTATTAATTATTTGAACAGAATGTTAATTTTTATTCTTTGTATTAGATAAAATGGACAAAAAAGAAAATTCTCTTAAATTTTCACTTAATAAATTTATTTTTATTTGTTTTCAATTTTTTTAATTAACAAAAATCTTAAAAGATAAAAAAGAGCTTGAATTATAACCCTGATAACATTGCAGCAGTCATATTTAATAACGAGAAAACATTCTAATTTTTTTAATATACAAATTTCTATGCTTTTCAGACTAATAAAACATAATACTTACTTTTGAAAAATGAAAGGACGATGCTATCAATTAAAACTTCAGTTCCAGTTTCCTTTTCTTTACATGATTTTCCTTTTTGCTTACGATCAATCACATCAGACAGAAAAAAAACTTGCAGAATAATGATAAATCAATGAAAATCTTCATTTTTTTATGCCATGTTTCTTAAGATTAATGAGTGTTTAAATGTAGTTTAAATACTCATTACATACATACATTATTATGGTTCGAAACCACATTTAAAGATGGAAATATGATGATTTTAAGTACTTTTAAAACTTTAAAAATTTTTCCCAAACTTGACTTTAACTAGGCTGTTATAAAATTCCTTATAATGAAAACATTTAAACTGATAGTATATGAGATTTTTTTTTTAATTTTCCAACTTAATATGATTAAATTCATATTTATAAAAATTAATTATGCTTATGAAAATTAATTTTGATTTTAAATTTAACTCATTAGAACTCTTAATATTTCAAAATCAAAATTGCTAAAATTATTTTAATATATATATTCAGAAGCGTAATCAGTAAGCTGAATTATTGAATTATATTAAATTTAATTTTAAAAATACAAGAAAAGTAAATATAAATTGGAGAATTCAGGCTTGATTAGTCTTTCCTGTATTTTTCAGGCTTCATCATATTAGCCAATGAATTTTATGCGTGATAATTGTTAATTTTTTCATTAATAAAAAGGCCAGCCTAGAAAAAGCATTATGTAAATACGTTATTTATTTTGTTAAAATGTAAACATTCCCCATTCATAAATGTGTATTTGATTCTAAATTATTTTTAAGCTTTATATTAATTTTAAAAATATTCATAAAACATATTTAATGTTGTAACACTGAAAAAATTTTTATATTGTCCAAGGTGGGTGCGTATAAAAAAAACTAAAAGCAATGAAAAATATTATTGAAAATATTCTTAAAAATAACTTCAAAATTTTATTCAATTTGGGAAATACCGTATGAAATTAAAATTAATATGACAGAAATTAATAATTAAAACAAATTTTGCTTTTTTTACAGCTAAAAAATAAAAATACTTTTGTGTGCAATTGAATTCATTGAATTTGATTAATTTCTGAAAGAATAAAATCTTCAAATACCTTGATTTAGCATATAATACCCGAAAAGTAACTATATGCTAAATGAAGTAGTTTTCTATGCCATGAAGGGCATTTAAAACTATTTTTGAATCATAAATGTCACATAATGCAATTTACAGAGAGTATCTAACTTGTAAACATTATAGTGTTAAAGTCGGAAACAATGATTCAGACAAATTTTTCTAAGCATGCATAAATAATTAAATAAACTTTAGAGTGATATGTGTTACTTTTATTCTTTTGGCCCATAACAATTGTATTAACTTTTATACATTGTTTTAAAGTCAATCTCGTTATTGTTGTTCTCATGACCATATATAAGTTTAATACAGTAAAAGTCTTAAAACAATGCAGCACCACAACCCTAAAATTTTAAAAAGCACCAAAGAAAAATTATAAACAAGTTCATCACCCCGAATAGTTTCGAACAACTGCGACTACCAATTTTGATGCTTCAATGCTATCAAGATCTGCATTAGATCTATGAGTGAGTTTTATCTGAGTTTCAGAATATTTGAGGCGGAAGCAGGCAGTCAAAAAAATATAGTTTGATGTTAATTGGACTTCGGGACAGTTTGACTGTGAATGTAGGATTTTGTTTTGTCCGGATGAATTTTCATACCTTCATTGCAATTTGATCTTAATCTAGCTATTGAGAATGTTATGTTTCTGAAGCAAGTCTGTGATAAGTGGCTTCTTAAATAATGAATCAAAAGTCTACACTTGGCCACTACGTATGCATCTGTAGGCGTGATGGTGATATTGGATTGACCAAGGTCTGGCATCTTTAACCAAAGAATTAGCATAATCGTTTACCTCAATGTTTACATACACAGTATCCATTGTAGCACACAAGATTTTCCTTTACTTTGTAGCCGCTCTAGAGGGACATTTATAACGGAAGTGATGTTAGTCTCTCTGTTTTTGATAAATTCTAAGGAAGATTTAGAATCTGAAAATATCACTAAACCCTCCATAGAGGCTATAGCTTGCGAGTCTGTTAGGTCTCCTTAATAGGTATAGGTTCACTGAAGAAATTAGTATATATCATACCTATATTAATTTTGTGTTTTTAATCTGTTACCAGCTGGAAAGAGAAAGAAAAAAACCACATCTCCTTTGTAGAGGGATTTATCTCGGGATTCATCGGTATAGGTGACTACTAAATTCCCCTGCGAGAACATTTCTGTAATATAAAGGAACTTTTTTTTCTTTCCTAGGGTCCTTTATTTAGAGCTGCGATGCAATTTTTCTTCTTTGATATTCTTGGAATGAGAAGAAATTCCAGTGAAGATTTCATTTGGACATTGATTCTTATATCTTTATCTGGCTGGTGATTTGAAGATCTTTTGCGCCTAGAGGAATCCTTCCTTCATTGAAATCCCTAACAGAGATATGATTTATGTTGTTACAACGAAGCTTGTTAATGAACGTGAGGATGCCCCAGTTGCCACTCCCTGTTCTCTAAGGGAAATAGAGCCTTGTCTTTCAATTTTCACATAGTTGACTGAAGAGACTGCGCCTACTATAATTTTGAGTCTCTATGTTAGATGAAATCCAGTTTCAGCTTGACAGAGATAGGAGCCGGTTTTCAAATTGGGCAGCATATTCAAGCAACTATTTAATAACTATACAGTATATGTTTTGTGATCTTGAGCCCTATATGGTACCACACAGTTTTCTAAGAATATTTAACTTTCTGAGCACTCTGCTCACAAGATATTTAGTATGCTTTGTAAATCGAGATGCAGGATTCAAAGTAATATCGAAATATTTAGGGAGGTTAGACCCTTCCATTCGTGAATCCTTGATCCTGATATTGCCTGAAAGTGCTATGAAGTCTTTTAACATTAGAGAAGATGCAGCAATTTGAATTGATGGTCAATTTAAAACCACTGCCCATTCAGCAATGACTTTAAGAATTGTGTTAACAGCTTCTTTACACTGCAATGTTTCTGTGCGAGGGCCAAACAGCTATATTATAGACATAGTATGGGAGTTTCCTGTCAGGAGGAATATGAAGGTGAATGGTGAATGGGAAAAATAGAAATGAATTTAAGACTGAGGCATGCAGTATTCCTGCCTAGAGTTTCAATGTTTCAGAGCAGTTGCCTAATAACAGTAACGCTCCATCAAACTTCATAGAGAATTTTCTGTCCTTAAGAATATTTTTTATCCAAGATAGTGCAATGACTTTGATTCCGATACCGAAAAAAAGGTTGAATAGTTCTTGACGTCAAACTCTTTCAAATGCTCCTGATATCTGATCACTTGACTTTTAAAAATTGAAACAAATTGAATTAATTTAAAATTTTGAGAAACCTAGAAAAACCTAGAAAATTTAATCATACTTGTAATAACAGAAAAACCAAATTAGGAAATGCTAGCATCGCAAAATACTAAAATAACAATCAAGAAATAAAAATCTGTAATACAAAAATTAATTCTATAATCAATAAAACAGCACTGTTCATTATTTATTTTTTCATTCTAACTTAATTGCAGAATATTTTTTACTGATAATGCTTCTTTTTAAGAAACTAATTTTTAGGTCCCATTTATATATATATAGAAAGATTATATTACGTAGCCATGTAAAATAAATTTCTGAAAATATTTACTTTAACTGTTTTAAAATAAATGAACAGCAACCCCCAATAATTCGTTCTCTATCTAATTAATAAATTAAAATAATTCACTTGGCAGAATTTAAATTCTATTTGAGTAGAAGCTTGTGAGCTGAGAATCTATGTTTCCTTTAAAAATTTTATTCCCGCCTTCAATTCGTTCTCTGCAGCGTTCATCAGTCTCGTACAATTCTTACATTCTATAATCATGCAAATGAACTACCTTATTTGAATATTTCAAGCATATCATGCATGTAAAAAGAATTTAAAAAGCAATCTAAATTTTAAACTATTCATATAGGATAATAGATAGTTTCGATAACATTTTCTAAAAAATATCAGATTCAAATATTTGAATATAGATACAAAATTCCTTTTAATTGGTTATTCAGCAATGGAATAAAAGATGTCAATAAAATTTGTTTTTTGTTTTTGTTTTTGTCAGTGTAATATAATTAAAGCAGCTGCAATGACTGATTTTGTAAAGCAAACAATTATTCAAACGATCCATATTAATGAGTTGGAAACCAAATAAAATAAATGAGAGAATAAACCTGTTTCAGAAAGATTAGCATACTGAATGCATACTAATTAATAAAATGAATAAAAAAACGTAATACAACAAATATCATTAACCCGCTTAACCTTGCGGGTGGCAATTGACGCCATCATACATGATGAATTATAATTTGTTTGATTTTTATCTGCATTATCTCGCTTGCAAAGGAATTATATTGTATCAAATTTATTATAAAGGATATAACATAATTATTAGAAAATGAACTAAACTAAATTATTAGAAAATGAAAGATCATTTGAAATTGGAAAAAAAAAAAAAATTTAACATTCTTTTGTATTTTTAGTTGTCTTCTCCTCAAATTCTTATTTTTTATTTCTACATCATTGATATTTTATAAATTAACTCACTTGCAATCAAGCATCCCCAATTTCGATCAGGAAAACATTTTCATCCTTTCATCTTTAAAATGTCTACCTTTGTATCTTTAAAATAAATTCAAAACCTCTTAATATTCTTTATTTGAAATGGAATTTCCTACTCAATATATGTCAATGTTTATTTTTGGATAGAAAATTGAGGGGTTTTTTTCCATTATAACTTTAGGAATTTTCTAAAATTAGAATATAGATCAAAAATTAGAATATATACCCCGATTTTGAGCGGGCAATACTGAATTGAAAGAATTTTATAATTTTCACACAATAAAAATTGAAAAATTTTACGATTAATATAAATAAACAAATTAAGCAATTTATGAATTGTTTATATAATAAAAATTAAAAAAATCATAAATACAGTTATGTCAATGCCCATATCAAAGAGAATTAAAGGAAACTCATAGATTAAATTAAAGATTTGATAAGAATATTGAATAAGAATTACTCCATAATTAAAAGTAATTTATTTTCATTACACAACTGATACAAATTGCGCAAATATTTAAGCAAAGGAAAAGCATAAGACCTTAAGTTAGACCTTAATAATCAAAACTTAAATCATCAATTATTAAACTATCAGTAAACAAATGATATTCTGAAAGCACTAAAATGTTATTTGAACATTGACAACTGAAACAAAAAGAAGGAATCAAAGTTTCAATGCTTTTGGAACACTTAATTTTTGTAAATTTATGAGAAAAGTATCATTAAAACACACATAAAATGATTATTTGAATAACAGAAGAACCAATGAGTTCGACTAATACGAAAATTAATAACGTTGAATTTCTCTGTTTGAACAGATCTAAATTTTGGTTATTATTATCGCACATTGAATTGGAATTTTGTACTTAGTTGCATTTTTAAATTATCATATAAACATATAAACTAATGGACAAAATGTCCACCTTTGAAGGTGGTTGACTTAAACTGATAAAATTTTTCAAATCTAATGATAAAAAGAATTTGAAAAATTTCATATATTTAGCTTTTGGTGGAAAATTTTAAATGGAAGTATGACATGCATATATACAGGAAGAAAGAAAATCTTCTCACAAACAAACTCCAAAATTTGATTTAAAAAAATCAATAATTTTTGTCAAAATCATGTAATAAATTTATTCTTTCTTGCATATTGAGTTGCTGTATAATAGTATTCACATATAAACAAAAATAATCCCAAAAAATAAATTCAGAAAGGGATGAAACACAAAAAATTAACCAATTTATCTAAATAGAATATTTTGACACTTACAATATTCAATTTTGTATATGATTTTAAAACCCCCTTTACCGGAAAGAAAAAAGGCATCAAGAAACTCACAACGTATTAAAACGGAATCAAAGCTTTTTAATTTTCCTATCGATTTTTGTTCCTTAGTTGGTGCCGGGTCTGCTGGTTCAGTACTTGCCTCTCGTCTCTCTGAAGATCCTTGTGTGAAAGTCTTATTGCTGGAGGCCGGTGGTCATGTAGGCTCCGTAACAGAGATACCAGTAGCTGCTTTTCTAGGCCAGATGACGGATAATGATTGGCAGTACTTATCAGCGCCACAGAAAAGAGCCGGAGGTGGATATCCAAACAGGGTATTTGTCATTGATATAAAAATGCATTGACTCCCATTTTATACCCTTTCATTTAACTTCATTAATTTCCTGCTTAATGAGATAATCTTTAAATCAGTTTATAGTCACTTCCAGAATTTTTGGACATTTTAGATACCCCTATTGACAGTAAAATGCTCAATATATTAGAAATAAATAGTCAATTTATTTCGATAATTAAGTTTTGGTAGTAAATTTGAGGGGAAAAAATTACACGATTCTTTAATATTTATAACAATAAATTATCTAAAGAACTGGAAAATAAAAGGAATTAAAACATACTTTTGCTAGTTTAAATGAAAAGAAAAAAATATTTTATAAAACAATCAAAGGGAGAAAATAAAAATATACTGTTAGAAACCTGCAGTTCGGCTTCCTGGCATGGTTTGTTCCCTCATCAGAAAGACTGTTTTAAAGTCATCGGTATTGGACGGAGTCCGGGTGTCGCGTCGGAGGTGCCAGAGCTTGGCGACAAACTTGGCGACTTGGCGACGAATTTGGTGACTTTGGCACCAAAATAGATTATACTCGAAACATCTAGAATTTTCCCGATCATGCCAGTAGGAACCGAGATACGCCTCGAACATTCCTGATTGGTTGAGAGTCCTCTAGCCCCACCTCCTGAGACCTATAAAAGGGTCTGCAGCTGCCAGAGCAGAGTAGTCGAAGAGTAGTAGTAGTAGTAGTAGTCGGAATTGACGGTGAAGAACTGGTCTTCCAGGGATTAGCAGAGTAGCGACGGAGTCAAACTAGTGCTGAACTAAGCTGTGCGCTACTGTCTGCAGTAGATTCTTGTTGTATGCTGCACGTCTCGGCTGAAGAGAATCGTCTTCTATGCTGTATATAGTTGTCGTCTTTGTGCTGTCCTGTGTGTCTTCGTGTAAATAAACGTCGCTGTTTTTATTCTACTGCTGATTGAGCGTTCTGCACACCATATCACTTCCACTATCCAAACGAACTCCGGGAAAATTTCGTAACAATACAGTTATGGTGGTAAGGAAACAATGCAACTATGAAAAGAAAAAAATTGACAAATATTCAATAAGAATTAAAATATATTATTATTATAAAATATGATTTCAAATTTGATTTTTTATTTTCATTTGATAATTAATTATAATTACCAAAAGCATGCTAAAGCCGAAAATATTTTATTGTTAACAATATTATTCTTAATTATAGCAATTAGAACGTGCGCACAAAGCTGCAAGGCATATTTATGCAAAATATAATTATAACTCTACTTTCAATCCTCTGCTTAAAATCTTTGTCAGAAAATTCTAAGGTATAAAAAGAAATTCGGTATAAAATATTTTTATTAAAAAAATTTATTTGCTTTTATAATGTGTCCTTTGAGAGTAAATAACAAGTTCGTAATCTTTTATATTTTATGAAATCTATTACTTTCTCATATATTGCTATTAATATTTTCAAATAAAAAAATTGGAAGGAATTTGAGTTTCTATTCCAAAATGTCCTAATATGATAATGTTTTAGGTACGATTCCTTCATTTTTATTATATTGTTTTAAATTTTATTCTTATTACACAATGAAAATGCGCACATAAAAACGGCCCGCAATAATTTTGAAATTTCAATGTGTACAAACATAATAATTTAAACTATTGAAAGTATTATTGAAAGATAATCTTAAAAAAAATTTGATGTCGACAAACAATACAATTTAAAAATTCGAAAAAAATGTGTTCCGATAAATTGGCATCAACGAAATCTAATTTTTCTTTTTTCTAAGAAATTAAAAAAAGAATTCCGTACATCCAGTTGTTTTCGTTTAGTTACCTGGGTTAATTGCAACCGTAGAAATAAGTAATCAGTAATTCAGGTTTTCCACTTAAATACTACTTGAAAGTTTATTAAATTCCTTGAAATACTCTTTATTAATAATTTTTCGAACAAAAAGGTAAATTCTATTAAGATATCATTCCAATTTTGCATATTTTATTTTTAAGCAAGCAATACCATCGACAGCAATTTTCTTAATTTTACAGAATATTTAGCAACAAATAATAAATACGACAAATTATTTATTCGCATTTGATATAAATATATGCCTTCTATATACTTGTTATGAAAAAATATTTTTTTTTAAAAATGCAGCCATATTCATTACTAGTTGGGGAAAAGAAATTTGTTAAACCTGATGTAATATTTAGAAAATTAGGATAGATAATGTTGCTGTTTATAGTAAATGTAGATAATGCGATAATGTAGTAAATGCGATTTGATAGTAAATGTAGAATTATGTTGTCAAAACAAAGTATGAAAATACACTACTTTCATTATCCTATTTAATAATTCTGTCTATTCACAATATATTCATTTGATTGAAAAGTAATTTCTTAAATTTAAAAAAAAAATATTTATGTTCCATAAGTTGTTTAACATATATTCTACTTATATTCAGTTATAATCAGCATTCTATTTTTTCTTATAATCGATGGGAAAGTCTTAATTTTTTATTACAGAAACCTTTTTCTAGATTTAAAATAATTAAAATAAGCAATTGCATCCACGAAATGTTGTTTCAATTGTAGTAGATTATCTGAAATCAAGTTTTGAAAACATGGTCAATAAAATTTTTCAAAGAAAATAAATAAGAAACCATTATATAGTTTATTCTTTTAAAACTCCAACAATTGATTGTGCTATAAATAATTTGAAATATTTGCTATTTTTAAAATATGCATTGAAATTGAAATTCCATGTTTCTTAATACCTAAGTTTCTATTCTTAAAAGTAAAATCAATAAGGATCATTACTGCCTTATATGTATATATAAAATTCTAATTTCAGAAAACAAGATAATATAGCTAAGTGGAGCAAAAACAAATAAAATTAAAACTGTATAATTAGTTTATAAAAAGTTATAATTATTTTTCTTTCAAACTAAAATGTATAAGTTTTCAATATTTATTAGCCTTATATTTTTACAACATATCAAACAAAGATGGAGAATTTTTATGGATAATAAGATAAATTTTTTATGGATAATTAATACAAAATATTAACAAAAATGGTTTAATCAAGGGTAATGTACAATATATGATCAAAATACGAATTTTATTGTAAATGAATTCTATATTTTTCATTTACAGCAATTTCCAATACCCAGAGGAAAAGGTCTAGGTGGTTCTAGCCTCCTCAATTGCATGTTATACGTGAGAGGCAATAAGAGAGATTATAATCAATGGGCTGAAAATGGAGCAACAGGCTGGTCATGGAAAGATGTCTATCCATATTTTCTGAAAGCAGAAAATAATACTGAACCTGAAATAGCAAGCAATGGTGGGTGGTGTGCTTTACAACTTTGAAATTATTGCTCTGCGTATGAGTAATGAAATAAAAGTTTTGAGCTTCTCTAAGGAAGGAATTAACTGTTTCATTTCTCTATCCCTTGTTTAGTATAGTCGTAATTATTTAATCACTGGATATCAGGATACGAAAGAAAATATACATTCCCTGTTAGCACAAAATGTCTAGCAACATTGTTGATATCTTTCCGGCATTCAGAACATGTAACAATATCTTGTGCTTATAAGGTTTACACTAAATTCTTTTTTATTAATCAGAATGATATTAAATTTAAAAGTATTTACAGGACATGCGAAATATAATGCAAACCAAAATCCCATAGAAAAATATGAATGGAACATAGCCAAGTGAGCAAGAGAAAGCTATTTAGCAGAAATGAGACTCTGACCGATTTATCTACGCTCAATCTCTTTTTGTGATGGAACCGAAGAATGTCTTGGTCTAAAAAACTTCTCTGATAATAATTATTAACTCATTACAACAATCTCAATCAAAATTGCAAATGCCCGCTAACTGACACGTATTTTTGTACTGATTAGATTATTCAAGCTCCTCTAGTGTGAAGATATTGAGAATGTTTTGAAATTACAGATGCTTGTTTTAAAAATTAGAAGTGAGTCAAAGTATAAATTACAGCGAAACAGATAGTAGTGAATCTAAGTTACAGAGCTTTGCTATTTCTACGCCTTCGTATATTATCTAGATTGTAGTAACAGATCATGCATTTTGATATCCTGGCCTTGTCTTCTTTTATAGAAGTTGATATGCTAAATTTTAAAATCAGTCTGTATATTTTTCTTATAGTTCTCCATTTAAGTTTTTCAGAAAATTAATATCTTGAAGAAAAAACACAATGTTAATAACATGAATATATTTATGAAAATTTCTATTAGATAGCCTAACTATTAAACTTTACAATATATAAAAAGATAATTTTATTTTTAGAGATAAAAATTTGCAATAAAATTGGAAAAATCGTTAAAATTGGAGTTAATCTTTAAATTAAATTGATTAATCGTTGAATTAAGCAATTTAATGAGTTACTTAATCACTATTCACATTAACAAAAACCTGGATTATTTATGCTTTTAAATATTTTTTTTATTTTAAAATTTTGAAAATATTCTCTTTGGGAATGCTATGAATGAGCTTCTTGTGGTCTTTTGCTATCAAGCATTGGAAACAAATATGGATAATTAATTAAAAATTAATCAATAAATTACAATTTTCAGTAAAATGCAAATGCTAAATAACTAATATAATTGTCAGCTATTTTTTTTTTTTTTTAGTATGAGAAGGAACATAATATGAAGAATCTGCAAATCTGTGCTAATAACTCATGAGAAAGTCAGATAACTGAGAAAGATATGCCTTACCTCTAATGGAGCTTTATCTTTGTAACACTAATGGGAAGTCACTTTTATCATAAATCAAAGATCCTCAGCTGATAAAGCACCCCAAATATCTTCTTGTATGAGTTCTATTGCTATTTTGAATAGAAAAATATTTGGCGTTGCACATATGGTCATAACTTCTACAAATTATACACAATTGAGGTATAATCAATTGTTTTTATTCTTTCTTTGATATTTACGACATTAAATTGATTCACAAATATCAAAAATTCCGAAATAATTATTATATTATCTAAACAACGGAGACTAAAAATTCCATAGAAAAAAGTATGTCATCTGCATTGAATCAAGCCGTTTCTTAATAAAGCAGAAGTCACAAATTTAAACAGCAGCTCAGCAGGTACTCTTTGCTAGCAATTAATTAAAGGAAGACACTAAAAAGTGCATGACACATATCTAATGAGATACAAATTCCTTATACAGCAATAATACAATTATTTATGCGGCAAACCTATCGAGTTTCACCTTTCATATAGGATGCACATCAAAATGTTTCTCCTACAAAAGTAAATATTGTAAATTTTTATTTCGTACTCTTTATTGTTACTTTATCCAATGTATTCTTTTCCAGCAAATAATCAACCCTTTGCACTTAGAAAAATAATTCGATGCAAAATTATTAAGATAACACAAGGACTTGCTTATTGCTATGGAAAAAATATTTATTATAGTTTTACGTTGAACTTTACAGAAAATTAATCTACATCTTCTTACCATTATTTAGGTATTTTTTAAAAATCAAAATTAAAAATAAATAAAACGTTAAAATGATGGACCGTCTTGAATGATGAGTGAGAGGTCCCATTCGAGTACAAAGGGTCAATTGATAATTCATAATTTTTAATAGGACTATGGTGGACTTTTTCCTTTTGCTTAGTATAATTTTTCCACACATAATTAACTGGCAAAAAACTGCAGCAATTTTGGCCTTTTCTATTTGCCACTTTACACTCAATTAAAAAACAAATCTTTTTCATTTATACAAATAATTTAAGATTGTCTAATAATTTTTTTAATTATTCTGTAGGACACCTTAAATTGCCAGTAATCATATAAATTCTTATATTTGAAACCGTTAAACAATAATAATGTGATATGATTGTAACAACAATAATTGTAACAATAATAATGTGATATGATGACTATTTGATTGTAACAAAATCTACATCGCAGGCTATCATTCAACAAACGGCTACTTAACTGTGGGCACCCCACCAGAAACCAATACCTTGAAAGAAGCTTTTGCAGCGGCAGCTCCAGAAGTGGGTTATGAATATATAGATATTAATGGAGAGAAACAAGCAGGTAAGTAAACAATAATCTTTATGACAACTCCTTCTGGAAAGTATAAATTTTCTTACTCCATAGAAACGTTTGTTTAATTACAGGATAATATTGTAAAGTATGAAAATCTGTTTCTATTCAACAGATATTATTTTCTAAGCATCTATTACATATTATTTTAATATTAATTTAGAGGTACACCTATTTATTTGTTAAAATATCCTTTAGATTCTAATTCGCTTTTAATACAAGCAAATCAAATTAGTTTTGAGCACTATATTTAGGGTTTCTGTTAATTGAAGGTCCTATAATCAGTATTAATCAGCGTACATGTTGCATTTTGAATGATTTGTTGAAATGAAAAATAGATTACACTTCAAATAGTTCAATATTTTCAAATAAATCTGATGTAATCATTATTCTTATTCATCTTTAATCATCAACATAAAGACAAATCTCTTCCAAAAAATTCCTTTTTTTTAAATTTAAGCATTGTTAAATCGAACTTTACAAAGCTTTTTTAAAGCTTGTATTCTTTAATGGCAGCTTCTTATCTCAGAAAAGGACAATTCTACAAAAACTTTCCTCAAAAAAAATAATAAATTGCAATAAAATGATAAAAATAGCTTTTAGTATTTTTAAGAACTTAATTAAATAAAAACATGTTTGAAAACTTGACTATGGTGATCATCCTTATTTATGAAAATTACCAACCCATGTTTTTAGGATAAGAGATTTCTAACAAAAATATAGAATATCTATTAAAACAGCTTTATTATGCCAAGAAAGTATAAAAGCAAACCAAAAACAGAAAACGAGAGAAAATGTTGAAAACCAAGATAGCAAATTCAGGCTTAGATATGAAGAAATAGTTGACCAAGCACCAAAACTCAGCTGCGAAATTTTTCACCAGTATCATTTTAAGAGAGAGAGAGAAAGACCAGTTTTTGCTTTACGATTCCGTCATTTAGAGACATGCAATGGACGAATTTCGATAATTTTAAGAGCAAATTGAATTGCATCATATCTATTACTTATTCAGTCTTGTTCTGCGTTCTTTCTTCGTTATTGTCCCTATTGTTTTAATTTTCACTGCTAATCGATTTCTTAACCGATCAAATAACTAATATTAAAAATAATAAAACAAGTTTTTAATTTAATATTCGTTAGACAGATCATCTGTAGCTATAATAGATTGGTTATTATCGACATTCCTCTAATTGGTGAATATCAATTCAGAGAAGGAGCTTCATTCCTTCGTTTCCCGCTGTCTCTTTACCATTTTTTTTATTTTTTATTTTTTTGTAATAAAAAGACGTATAAAAACAACTACCTATTAAACCAATATACGAGACTCTATAAATTAATTTTCTACGGCAAATGCCATTTTACTTTAGTTCCGCACACAAAATTTTAAAATATCAGTATAAAAAAATGGTTAATGGCTTTAAAAATGTTTCATTTTTTCTTACGCATAGGCCAAATTATTCACCATTTTAGTGAACACTCTTTACACACAAAACTCAAATCAAAATGTATAAATTTTGCAGAGGTTGGGCTTCATTATTAGAGTATTCTTTGAAGCAGAATCTGAGAATAATTCAGAAATTGTAGTTTTTAACCATATATTATGAGTATAATAACAAATTATTCAAAATATATGCAAGATATATTGAGCATATATATAATCAAAAGAAACATCTTTCTATTTTAAAATTTAAAATAAAATATTGCCAGAAATTTTTTGTAGGTTTCGCAAAAGTTCAAGGAACAATAAGACAAGGCAGGAGATGTAGCACTGCTAAAGCTTACCTTATACCTGCCGAGAAAAGAGACAATTTGGATATTGTCAACAAAGCTTTTGTTCAAAAGGTAGGCATTTCAGAGCTGTCTCTCTAAAATCTCTATTCCTTACAGTGTAATTTTGAATTTCCACTTTTGAGCTCTTTCCTGGGTAGGCTGCAAGCACATATGAAATTGTATTTACTAATAAAGTGGCAAATTTATTAAATCCTTTTTTGATTCAAAAAATGTCATTTTTCTATATTAGCTGTGGAATTTTTCTCTGCATTTTCGATTAGAGAAGCTGCAAATAGTTTCAATGACTCAGACATACTCTTTTCCCAGAGTATATGCACTACTTTTATAACTGGTTGAACCCATTCACAAATTAAACGGCACTTATTATAACTGTATATTTTCGTTATAAAATTTATACTTTCTACCTAATAATTCTTTTTATAATTTGCATCCTATATGAATACATTTATGATAATTTCTGAGAATATCACTTCTTCAATCTTATTTTCAGTGAAATCATTGCTTATATTTTCATTACATAAAATAGGAAATACACCTGAAGAACTTAAAAACATAAATGAGCTAAAGATACAAATAGTGTTGACATGAATCGAACATGATATTCAGATGATGTAAAGGTGAAATTTGGGTTTAACATTGATGATAATGTGTATCTAACATTATTATCATAGTGTAATCAACAATAAATAAATTTTGCTCAGCAACAAACACTCGATGTTTAAAAACTTTCCGCATTAAATACACATGGATTAATTTTTTTTTAAAGTTATCAAAAGAATTTCGATCTTGATAATTTCTTTGAAAGTTATTTTTTAACATTCACATTTTTATGTATTTACGAATGCCGAAATACCTAAAATTATATGATTTTAAGTCGTTTCTTTTTTATTTCTTTTTCCCCCTGAAGATATTAAAAGATAGCATATTTCATGGTCTGTTAATTTTTAGATAAAAAACAAATCCGTCATTTCGAATCAGTTGATTTTTTTTATATTAAGTCTATTTCACCTGCGGGAAACAAATATGAAATTTGCTTTTGCCTATCATTTTTAACTTGCAAAATGTGACAATTGCCTTATTTGTTTCAAAGCATCAAATTAAGCTTAGTATAGAGAAGTTAATTGTTTTTTCAGAAAAAGTGGCCTATAAAATTAAATTAATAAAAAATTCTTTTGCTTAAATTTAAAAAAAACGAAGATTAGAAATTCGAAGAATAAAATGAAAATAAAAAGAAATTCTACCTTGTTCCATATAGAAATTGACTACCAATTCTGGTTTAATATTAATTCTAATTATCTTTCTTCATTTCGCATTGATAAATTTCATAAATGTTGCTTTTACATGTATTCAAATTGAAAAATCACAGAAAATATTCGGAAAGACTTAAACAATATAATAATAATATTTCTAAAATATTCCAATGATAATTCAAGCAATATTTAAATTTAATTTATATCAATTGATTTAGCCATTTATGAAACTATTTTACAGTAGCGTTCATCGTATAATAATTATTATTTAATGACAATTATACAGAACTTGAATAGTAGCTAGAAATTAGATTGGTCATCTTCGAATCTAAGCATTTTTCAACAAGTGATCCGACCTGTTTCTGGAAAGTCCATCATTTCTCTTATGGACATACACTCACATATAAAGTAGCAATTTGCAGAGTTGGACGCCATCTGATCTGGAAAGTACATCATTTCTCTGATGGACATACACTCACATATAAAGTAGCAATTTGCAGAGTTGGATGCCATTTGATCTGTCACCCTTGTGTATTATAACAGTTCAAGGATACCAACTTTATCCTGTATAAGTTTTAAATGAAACGTTAACTCAGAAACTCAGTTCCTACTAAGATTTTTTTTATATTATCCGGATCTTTTATTAGATATGATATTAATTTATATTTATTTTTACTTTATATTTAGTACAAATCAATGCTAATATTTTTATAAAAACATTTTGTTTATTTGAACTAGATTCTTATTAATGAAAATAAAGAAGCTTACGGAGTCCGATTTGAAAAAAGCGGTAAAGTTTACGACGTAAGCGCCCGAAAAGAAGTTATCTTGAGTGGAGGATCCATCAATTCCCCACAGATTCTCATGCTTTCAGGAATTGGACCAAAAAAACATTTGGAGGATTTGGGGGTAGGTAAATCACTGTTACCGCTTTACAGAGAAAGGAAATTTTAAATTTTTATTAGGATTTATGAAAGCATATAAATATAAAATACAAAGAAGTGTATATAAATATAAATAAAGAAAATGTATAAGAAAATCTTTTCTACCGCATTTTATTTCCTCTATTTTTCCAATTGGCAAGTAATGTTGCATCACGCCGCTTAACGAAAATTAACCATCTATCGAAATTTTAACAAGAAGAAAAAAATCTTTTTGTAAAACATTTGATGAAATTCTTTTTCATATCTGAATTAAATGTTCATATTGGGTGCTTTTTAGGGCTTCAAAAACACAGTTCATTTTCTTCCGTTTGTAGAGTTTAGAAGATTATCATAATTGGCCTTTATTGTTACGCGACAATTTAGACAGCAGGAAAAGGTAACGCCAAATATTTGAAAAATTAATCTAATTTTATATAGATAAATGATTACAATTTTAATTCATAGATAAATTTATAGAATAAAACTCGTAAATTTTAAGCATTCAATGCAAACCCACAGAGAACTTCATAGTAAATATTATATTGAATTAATCAAATGATTAAACAAAAACATTCATTTTTCAAGAAATTAAAGTTAAAAAAAAAGATGCTAATTTATTTCGAGATATTGAAAAAAATGTTTGAATTTTGACTGAAAAATAAAGAAAGAAAATGAAATTAAGAATGAATGTTCTTCCGTTGAACATTACTTGAAAATCTTATGTTACTCGGATTCGAACTAAATGTAATAATGTATTTCGTTTAGTACTGAAATAAATTTAATAAACATTTCAAAATTGATTCCGATAAAACGATCAGATTTACTTGAAAAATAAACAATGAATTGAATTGTAAATTTTCCAAATTTAAGTATGTTCTATTAAAATTTCCAACACTTCACAGGAGTTTTAAGAAACTCTTGTTGCAAAAATTATTAAGTACAAAATTTTCTTATATATATGAATTATTAATTAAACTCCATAATTATACGATAAATAATTTTAATCATCTTATTAAAATTTATGCTAATAATTATGGAATAATAATTCAATAAGATGGGATGGATTACTTTTTGTTTTAAAGTGATATATAAAAACACTGATACCATAAAAATTTTAATTAAATTCATAAGTAACTGAATTTTAAACTTAATTCTAAATAAAAGAATACTTTTAAATACTGTCCAAAAAATATGGTAATAAATAATGAATTGAATTGTAAATTTTCCAAATTTAAGTATGTTCTATTAAAATTTCCAACACTTCACAGGAGTTTTAAGAAACTCTTGTTGCAAAAATTATTAAGTACAAAATTTTCTTATATATATGAATTATTAATTAAACTCCATAATTATACGATAAATAATTTTAATCATCTTATTAAAATTTATGCTAATAATTATGGAATAATAATTCAATAAGATGGGATGGATTACTTTTTGTTTTAAAGTGATATATAAAAACACTGGTACCATAAAAATTTAAATTAAATTCATAAATAACTGAATTTTAAACTTAATTCTAAATAAAAGAATACTTTTAAATACTATCCAAAAAATATGCTAAGAATGATAATTACTAGCCATTTTTTCAAAATAAGATTAGATAGTTAAAAATAAAGTAAACGAAAAGAAACCTTGAAATAAAGTCTTCAGTGCTTAGCTTCTTCTGATTTAGATTAATTGCAATTGCATTGAGACTTCTCTACCTTATGTTGTAGATAAAATCTACTGTTCAGACTGGCTGTCAACTGTTAAGTCTTTCATTTTTGAAAGATAAAATCATTCAATACAATTGTGTAAACAAGATTCAAAATAAATTAATGAAAAGACAATTTTAAATTTATTGCAAAAATATTTTAATTGATGTTCAAAAATGTATTAAAATTGGAAATTATTTGACATTTTCTAAACAATGATTTGAAAGCTGAAAGAAAATTTTAAAAGCAATAAATGAAGTATTTGAAATAAAATCCATCATTATTTTGTTCACTTTCGTTTCCGATTTAATGAAATTACAGTATTTAACTTTTCTGCAGTTGCCAACCAAAAAATAATGGCAAGTTTTAGGAACGTAGAGAAGTTCGTTTTTTTAAGTATAATTATTGAAACCTCATCTCTATTTCTGAAAAAAGGTTAAAACTTATTTAATGAAAAACCACTCTTATCAAGGATTTCTAAATTTCTTTGAAAGAAAAAACAATTTATATTTCTTGGATACCTCAATTTTTTTCAGCTTCGTTTTTTCAAATAAATGTATAAATTCCTAATTAGTTTATTGGTAGTTTCTGAGAAACTAACCATAATATTATCAACCATATCAACCAATATTATCAACTAAATGTAATAATGTATTTTGTTTAGTACTGAAATAAATTTAATAAACATTTCAAAATTGATTCCGATAAAACGATCAGATTTACTTGAAAAATCAACCATATCAACCAATATTATCAACTAAATGTAATTAAATGTAATTATCAACTAAATGTAATT